>ARYC01010308.1:0-17851 GCA_000711775.1 Oxytricha trifallax | reverse complement strand
CCTAATAAAACCCAAACTTTACCCTACTAATCAAAGCACTAATAAACCTCACTAAGGGGTTTTGGGGTTTTGAATAAATAAAGGAAAATAACTGCAATTTTTGGGGTTGAGCTTAAGACAAAGATTGAGAAAACACTAAACAGATAGGCAGAACTAGAGAAGAAGCTAGAAAATATTAACGAAGAGTAATAACACGAAGAGAAGATGCCAGAAATGAGCACTTGAGAATCGATAATGTAAAGCTGTTTTAGAAAAAATCATTAAAACAAGATAAAGCAATCATAAATTACAAATCATCATTAAAATGAATAAATAAAAAATAGTCCAGTTTGAGAAATCTATGGAATCCAAATCGTTAGCTATATGTGGGAAAAAGATTAAGTCAAAGGAATAATCATTCATGCATGTTGCATTCAAAAATTGATGATCCTAAGAACTGAGGAAAGTAACTGAAAGATATAAATATATTGCAAAAAGATTAGTAAGAAACTTAATTGTACTATATATAAATAAATGATTGAAAATGAGCAGCAGTATCTATTTAAATCAAGTGATTGACCCATAAATGGTAGATATTTCCAATTCCTTAATTTCTAATTTAGAGTTAAAATTATAAGTGATTACACTATTCCAGATACTGCTTTGACTATATCAAAATGCAAAGATGCTATATGGCAATTAACCTGGAAGTTGGATATATGAAAAAGAAAATCAGCATATCAGGTTTAGATAATCATAGAGAAAAAGTTAAAATAATAATCACATTAAAAAAAGTGATAAGATTTGGCAAATTTAAAAATATAAAATAAAAAATGAGCTAAAAATCTAAGGGATTAAAATAATGTGTTATGAAAGGACTAGCCTATTTGGAGGATTTTCTGATTGAGATAGAATAATTTAGTGAATAAAATTAGTTAGTCAAACGAGTTTAATGAAGAAATGGAAGAAATATAATAGTCATTATTTAAAAAGGAATTAGAAATAAATCAGTACGAGAGAACAGGATAAATTATCGATGTTAATAGAGGCAATATTAATTTCTCTAATCTCGGAGAGAATTCTGAATAATTATATATAAAAAAAAAGACAAGCCAGTCAGATGAGAAAAAAGACATATGCAAATAATAAAGAGCATTCATTCCTTTTTCTAAATATTCTATAGTCAATAAAAATGATAAAATAATCAAACATGTTTCAAATGTATTTTGGATACTTTCTGCTTTATATTCAATTTATTTTATTTAAGATATTCACTTATTTACTAAGGAGTTTTATATATTTTTTAGGAAATATCTTCAAATTAAAATAAGTTTATGATGAAGATTATTAATCTTATAAATTATATTAAATTATAGTAAACTTATGATAAAATAAAATAATCTATGACAGTGAAGAGGGGTTCAACATGCTTTTCAGCTCAGGCGGTATGTTAGTAATTATTAAAAATAGTGATTAATTACTTATGTGGGGATAGGCAATTTATTTTGCATAAAACAGCTCTTACAGCGATGGGTATAAATATGCTGTTTCATAAACTACTTATTTAATATATTTAAAAATAAATTATTTGAAACTTTCTAAATGTTCTTTGCAAGAGTTCTTTTAAAATTATAAAAAAAGAAGTTCTTAATTTTTAGAAAAAATTAATAAAAAAAAAATAAAATTGAATCAGAGAAATTGTTATATATTAAATTAATAATATAAATTATATAATTATCCAATTACGGTGAGCTAGAGGGTTTACAGATAATATATGATGCGCGTCATGCCTATATGTGCTAAAAGCTATCAATTGTCTTGCATATAAAAGTTTTAGCCATATTTACCAAATGCCAAAAACTGATAAAGTTAATAATTATTGTTAATTCAAAAACTTTAGTTTAATTATCAGGATGAATATCGATAAATGATTCTTATAAAAACTTATTTTTGTAAAATTATCTGTTTTTTAACAAGAATTAGTTATTCGAAAGTTGTTACCGTATATTTTGATTTGATAATTCTTAGGCATTTATTTCGAAGCTCAATGGCATAAATCACCAATAATGTGCTACACAACAATTAGTGAAATTCCAGTGTCCTTTAGAGCAATGAAGCTTGCCTTCTCAGAAACCGTTTCAAGTTACTTCATAGCACTGGTACTCAGGGCTCAACAGCTACAAATAATTAAAAAGAATAATTAAAGGAGGATAAATATAGGTGACTGAATGATTAAATACTGATGATTAATAAAAAATACATTTATATTTGCAAGACGTTCATATAATGTAATTTAAGAAAGCTGATATATTTTATATTAATAGTTTAAATCCTTAAAACCTAATAAAAAAAGGATCCAATATTTAATAGAAAAACCTAAAAATTAAATCGTAACGCAATAAAATTAATTTGATTAATTTTAAAATTAACTCATTATTAAATAGTAATCAATTAATTAATCAATAAGCAACCACGAAGATATGAACTTCGAAGAAGTTAATTGAGTTATGAATAAGTCTTTAACCTAGTAAAGTACAAATGTACACATTCACAAAGGTAAGAAGACATCATAAACACAAAATAATTTTTAGAGTCAATTGCGTTCAACACAGGTAGTACCTCTGTTTATTTAGACCTCCAAAAAGCTATAATAAATGGCTTTCGTTGCCACAAACTCTAGCAGCTGATGAAACCTCCTCTCTTAAGATCAAAGATCAACAATATTCCCACTACAATATCGGAACCATACCTATCTCTGATAAAATAGTTTGCAGCTATTTTAATAAAAATAAACAAGCAGACAAACAAGCCATCATATTGATAGAATATTAAGGTGAATATATAAAAAAAACAGACTTATCTTCTTATATAAAGTGCTTATTAAAGCACCCAGGCTTCAATGACTTGACCTAACTCATTACTACTAGATACAAGGTCTATTTAAAAACTTAGTTATTCAGATTCAAAATCAAAGTCTTAAACTATCATTCTACTCAATTAGCTAAAGTAGATGACTATCAAGTCCACATCTAAGACAAGAAAAACAAATGGCAGAAAGGGAAATAGAAAAACAACGATCATCAACACCACTCAAAGAAACAAAAGACCACAAAGGCAAAATAAGAAAAGAGTAACAAGATGATTTATATATTAATTAAAGGTAAACCCATGCTTATAAAGGGTATCCAATCCCTCAAGTGATTAATATTGAGTAGCTTCTGAGCTCTCGATTATGTTTTAATAATAATAATAATAATATTTTAAATTAATAATACATTATAACCATTAAATCATTTATAACTTGGTAAATGTTAACTAAATAATATATAAATATTCTAGTTTTAAATAAGCAAAGGGAAAATATACTAAATAGTATGTTTTTTAAAATACCTTATACTTTATGAATTATATAATACCTTTAACAAAAAAGCCTTTTTATTAAATGCAAATTGATGTGAATAATCCTACTTAAACTTAACCTTAATATAGCACCATCTAATTACATTTAAACACTAAAATATACTTAATTATAAAATAAAATGTTAAATAAGCTATAAAAAACCTAATAAATATTTTGTAATCATATTTTTGATTAAATTGCTTTAAAATGTTCTTAGCAATATTTATTTACTACTTTACTTTATGCTAAGTTAAAAATTGTATGTTAATTTATAATAATTATCAATAATAATCTGTTTATTAATTCTTATAATTAGCTGAATATTTTTATTTGTTCTCAAGCTTAAGAGAGAGGATTTAAGGCACTCTCGCAATAATATTTAACAAATAATTTTTGACATCAATAATATTGATGCGATGAAGGAGAAACTTAGTGTATCCACTTTAGATCATCAAAAACACTACAATTGCAAAACAATATTTTGATTGTTAATCAAGTAATAATATAAGAATAATTATGGGAAATATAAAATCTTACCGAGTATGTCAAACAGCATTAGGTAAACCTTAGTCAATAAATTTGTAAGAGTGCCACAAATATAAGCTTAGTTGAAGCAAATGGGAATAGTTTGATTTATCATGAGAAAGTTGATTCCTGTTTTTGATTGATTATTTTCATTATTATATAAACCAAAGGAATAATGCAATTAAGCACTCGACTTGAATTAGCGAACTAAGAGAGTAGGATTATGCTGATACATATGTAGTCTAGAATAAAGTATTTATAAAAAGGGGAAAACTGGGAAGAAGTTTAGAATATCATTTCAGAGTATTGGTACGGAAAATATATTATTAGGATGCTTAATAAGATGTTTTGCTAAAAGATTTAATCACTAATTAAACCACAATGAACTCGAATAATTTCAATAGATAGAGTTAATTTGTAGAAAATAATAAGAATAACTAGAAACATTTTTGGATACTAATAGGTTGTTAAACCTTCGAAATAAAAATGAACATGAAGCCTTTTATATATTAAAAATATATGATAAATATAGAAGATCCTAATGCAAATGACTATTTAATAATTTAAACAAGAAGATTGAGTACGCTAATAAGAAATTACTTTTTAGCATATTGAATTAGCCAGGTTCTTCATAGCAAATATAAAAGAGGAAAGTATATAGCTATAGTATATAGAAGTTTGCAATGCGATAACAAGATAATTTTGAATTATGATGATATACTTTTTCCTATATCATATAAATCAGACTATTAACTCACTATATGCTCCATACTTCAATAAATACATATTATTATTATTCACTATAAAATTTGCTTGAGTAAAAGGCAAATGTGTCAATAATTTTTTAAGTGGTATATCCAAGATTAATCGATAACTTTTAACTCCTATTGGTCAGTCACAATAATCAAAATTTATATCAAAACGATTTTTTTAGAATAAAGTTAATTGCTTTAAAAAATGAATTAATGATAATCACAATAGTAGAAGTAACAATGAAAATTTTTTATCTCAAAAATCAATTCATCATCATCATCATTTATTTTTCCTTGTCTGTGTGAATTCGGGAACCAGCAGTCCTTTGAAATCTCCAGTCTTATTAGGTACGACATCTAAAAATGAGTCTAAACATTTATTTTTTGAAATTTTCATTATATCTGAGTGGCCAGTCATTTTCTGTGTCTGATCATTTTCATTTTTTTATGATAATTAATCTATTAATCTTAAAAAATCATTATATTTACAAAATATTGTAATTAGTTTCATAGTTAACTGCAGTAGGATTGAATTTTATTAAAGTTCATTTTATATTTTATAAAATTTCCTCTATTCATTTATATTTTCACTTATATAATATTTTTAAAAAGTGACATTAAAGATATGATAATGCCGTCAATATAGTAATTTCATTAATTTATTTTTAAATACGAAACAATAGGAAATATAAGGAATTTATTTATTCAAAACTGCCTTTATTTTATTATTTGTAAGTTAATATACATTCTAAATAATTAAAATAGAATATAAATAAATGGATTTTTAAAAATAATGGTTGAGTATTTTTGAACAATTATAGTTAATATTTAATTTATAGTCCTTCAATCTACTAGATTTTTATTATTTTGTAAAGAAATTGCATGAAAATAGTTGCGAGAAAGATATAACCTAAAGTTAATTAGCTACTTTTGAGATACTAATCAATTTTTTAAAATAATGTTTTCACAATATTATAACCATAAAACTTAAAATGTATGAAAAGTCTAGGAACATTTTAATGAAAGTGATAGTGTTTATTGGAGAAAATAAAATTAATAATGAATATGAATAAGTATTAACTTATTTAATAATTTCTGATAAGAGGCTCATCTAAATCAGAGAGGTTTTTGAGAATTCATTAATTTTTCATTTTAAATTAAGTTTAATCTGAAAACTATTAATATTTTATGTTATATTTATTTGAAACATCAATTTATTTTAATTCAAAAATTTATGATCTACATTTAAGATGGTAGCCTTTTTAATTGAAAATATCAAGCTTAATAAGTTTAATAGAACTTTCTTTTATCAAGTATTCTTTTTGAGTTAACTTAATATAATAATTTATTTTAAGAAAATTTCTTTCTCAATAAAGTAATTATATTTTATTGATATAATTTATAGTTTTGTTTTAATTCTTTATTAATAATTTTATTAAGTTCTAGTTGGTAATTATATCAAACTTCCAAGCGACCTATAGATCAAAATATCTTTTTATTTTTAAAATGCCTCCAGTTGATTTTTTAAATTACATTTAAACAGTTAATTGATATAATATTATTTAATTTTATGATGCTTAGGGTAAATATTATGACAGCATATAAGGACATACAGGAGGCTCAGACGTATTTATGATCTATGCAAACAAAAAGGCATACCCGGAATACCTAATTACATATCAATTTTAATAACTTTTATAAATCATTTTTATCAATGAGACAAGATTAATATCTTGAAACAGCAGATATTAAAAGTTTATCATATTTTATAAAATTTAATTTATTTATTTCTATTTTAAATCAATTGTAACCCCAAATCTCTTCGAGAGTTTGATTGATATAAGACTTAAATTCGCCCAAACTTAATAAGAGTTATAATAGGATTTGCTTATTTAATGTTTTAATTAAAGTAAGTATAAGAAGCAAGATATATATATATATATATATATATATAGTTTTTAAAACAAAAATAAGCTTAGAATCATGTAGCAGTCTTCTAAACTACAACCTTTTCAGGAGACGTTTAATTGTTTATAGTTTATTTAATTTTAGTTTTTATGGCCTGATTTTAGTTGTTTTAAGAATCTCACTAAGGCCTCCATTAATCTATTACTTATCCAGTGTTAAATAGTGTATTGCCTAAATTTATTACTTTAACTTTAGGAATAAGAGATAAGCGAAAAATCAAATTAAGTTATGATGCAAGTGACTATATTTTCCATGTGCTAATTTTTTATTGACTTAATTCAAACAATGCCGTTCCTCTTCAAATGTAACTGCAAGCTATCTAGATTCCTAACATCATTTAAAGCTTGGTATTACTATCAATTGGTGTAAAAAACGCAGCAATTAAATAGTGAGAGAAAGAGAGAGAAAATTTAAAGTAAAATATTAATTGAATATTGAATCTTAAAAGATTTATAAATTAAAATTAAAAACAAAATGAATTTAAATGCAGAGTTGGCTGACCAAAAATCATAAGAAGAAAATATAAAGAGAAACCGAATCCCTTCAAAGATATTTTTATTTTGTGAATTTATTTATCTTTTTAAATCTTAAACCTTTATAGGTAAATAAATAAAAAATTATCTTTCACGACCTTGTATTATAATTGTGAATCTCTTATCAAAATTTTAATTAAATCTACTAAATTTATCTTCAAGTCATTCATCAAGTGATAGAGCAGAGGATTCTTGAGTGAAATTTAAAAACACATATATCAAAAATTTTAAATCGAGGGCTATGAGATTCTAAATGTAGACTGGTAATTCATCAACAAGCAGGACAAATTCTTAGTTAGCATAATTAGCTTTGAATTATTAAATTATTTTTATATATTTATTGAATTATATTTGAGAGAATTTGCGATACAAAAATTATCACAATCCATTCAATATGTTGTTTATATAGATTTCTTTTGTACCAGTCCATTTATGAAATTTCCAAGGGAAAATATCCAACAAATAGACATCTGTCATCAGATTGAATAATATGGTACTTTTTTATATTTTGCCAAAATCAAACACTAGGTATACTCGTATCTTTAATATTAATTGAGCAAATTTCCTTTACTTTCTTTTTGATATTGCTGCCAAACGGTAATATGGAGATTAATGAAGTAATCTTGTAATAGAAGTGTGTTTTAAATAATGTTTGAGTTTTTACTATACTAAACACACCTGCATCATAACTTAATAGTTAGTTTATATATTTTTTATCATAAACTTACCTAAATTTCTCTTATAAGCTCTGAACTTACTTGCATCTAATTCATAAACCTTACAAAAATCTTAATAAAATAAAAAAACGTATTAGCCCCCTGTTTAATATAAAATAGCATAAATATTTTTTGTTTTGAATGAGAGATGCAATCGTTAAAGATAATATTTATATTTTGTTTAAAAAGATTACATAATTAATCAAATCTAACTTATGCGATACAAATTTATAATAATTATTTATTAAAATTTAAATTATAATTATTAGAAATAGGTATTAATATTTAATATGAGTATTTATTTTTTAAGTTAATGAAATATGCTTCAAAATTTTGACTAATATTCTCAATAAAATTAAAGCCCCCTCCATTTATTAAAAAATAAAATTCATTTAAAAGAAAAGAATCCTTTCCTCTTCCAATAATTTGTTAATTTATTTAATTTCATCATTAATTACTTGAATTTTTAATTAATATTGTCTTAATAAAATTGGGGGAAGGGAATAAGTCGGTGACAAAATTTAATTGAAGTCTAAGGTCTTTTGTCATTACAAAAAGTATTATTTTCAATCATAAAATGAATATTTAATTTGCATTGGACATCATATTTTAAAAAATAATTCTAATAACAAAACTACATGAAAATACATTATTTGATTAAGATATTGTTAAGACATCTGATAGAATAATGGAAATATTGGTTTTTATCAAAAATATGAAAAAAATATTCAAGAACTTTTAGTAATTGGAATTCTTGATAATGACATTTAATGAAGAGAATTCCAATAAAATATAACTTTAAACCAATAAAAGATAAACCAGATGAAGTAAAATACAAATTAAACGACTTTATAGGAAAAAAAGCAATTCAGCCATTATTTCTATTTCAAAAAATATCAAGTTTGGTATTTATTGGTATTTCATTATTTAGATTGGGATATAGTTTTTCATATCAAATTACAACCTTAATATGTACAATAAATATTTAAACAAGAAATTAAGAAAAAAGGTTTTCGAAGATATAATGAAAAGTAGCTAATTATATGGAGATTTATCATTTTAATAATTAAGATGAAATATTTAGTGAGGATATTGAAGTATATGAAAGTTTTATGTGGAAGATAAACTAAAAATGATTGATTCTGCTTTAAAATATAACAACAAGAAATTTGAAGATTTAATAAAAAACTTTCAATTTTTGGACTAAGGATTTAATGAAAAATATTAAAATAAAAAGTATACAAAAACTTGGATAAATTCAATGAAAATAATAAAAGACAGAAATCAACAAAAACCTCAGTTTGAGTGTGAGATTTGCAAGAAACTACTCAAAACACTAAGTGCTAAAGAAAAGCACAAAACACTAAAACATTTAGGACTATATGGGTCATCACTAATGAAGAAAGAGAAAGAATAGGTAGAGTTAGACCTTCAAGCAAAAACTTTAAAATTTGTAAATTTCAAACAATAAAGAATGAGTTAGTAGATAGAATCATTGTTCTAGAAACAGAAAATAGAGTCTTAAAATATTATAATGTCAAATTAAGCAAGAAAAAATCATCCCAAACTAAAATTCAAATGCAAAAAGAAACCAATGCCCTGATCAGTGAAATTAAGTGTAATTACGCAGCTTATAACATCAACCTTCTAAATGGAGAAGTAATGTCTCAATTTAATTAAGAATTGTGTGGTAAGCTTGCTGATGTGGTCATTTCAGACATGCTGTTTCCTGAGACAATGATAAATTTCAAGTATGATATACAAACATTGCAACATTTGATGAACTTCCAAATAGAATAAATTTAGGAGAATGGGTATATTTTTTTCTGGGTAACAAAAAAGAAGTTAACATTTGGGCTCGAATTATTCAAGAAACACAAATATGCTTATATTCACATGATAATTTTGGAAAAATTTGATGAAAATGGGAATTTTGAGGTAGGTCCAGGTTATTATTTAGATCCCCAGTTTGAGATTTGCTTGATTGGGAGAAAAGGTCAAGTTTTTTAATAAATGCACGTTCACACATTGCCAGATATAATCAGAGCCCTGAGAAAAATAACTTTATTAAAACCTAACGAACTTTACGAAATAATATATCAGTTGATCCCTAATGCTAGAATTATTGAAGCATTTGCAAGAACTAACAACATTAGAAGATAAAACCCCAAGAGTATAATTTTAAGCAATTTGGGTGAATTATTAGTAAAATAAATTAGAGATAATAAAATAAATAAGTTTTAATTAGGTAGTTTACAAACGATTTGCATCAATAATAATTAGAAATTACGAGTATATAATTTGTTTCATTTTATTTAGGTTAGAAAAAAAGTGAAACCTCATAGCTTAATTAGAGGGGTGTTTGAGATTAGTGAAAAATATATTTAAATGCTAATTATGAAAATATTTTATCAATCACTAATCAGTAAAATGTACTTTTATCATGAATGTGGGAGTGAATCTCGCGAACGAGAGCCATGCTATGACAACTCCATCGTCGACCTTAGGTGGGGGATCTAACACATCCATAATGCTGTCGAAGGGAGGGATGAACTTCTTGGTCCTGATCTTTTCATAGTAAGAGAAGATTTTGGCGATTCTGGCGTGGGTCTTTCTGCTAGTGTCTGGTGTAGTGGGAGCACTCCATTTTTCTATAATCGAATTTAAGTTTTAAAGTTTTAATCTTAATTAATTAAAATATGTCAGCTGTTTAAAGTATAATTAAACCCTTGATTTAATCTATTAAACGATCAAATATTTTAACTTACAAAATCTCCCAATTTTTGCCTTCGAGTTTTTTAGGGAATGTTGAGCTAGAGGGGCGATCTTAAGGTCATTTTGTAGTCCTTCGAATTCTAGGAGGAATTTGGGCTCGGGGCACACAGCACACGCCCTTGCGGAGTTGCGCTCGATTTTCTTTTTCTCTATAATTTGAATATATATAAATATATTTAATTGATTAATTGATGATCCCCCAATTTTTATTGGTCAATGAACTTACCCCTTCAGCTTAGGGGCTCAGATGGCGAGGGCGAACAAGGAATAGGTGAAGGCGCCGGTGATCCAGCCCATGTCGATATTAGGCGCTAAAAATTATAGTAATCGGGGGTGCCTAGAACGTCCTTCTTCGTGAGTGGCTCAGGATGGCAAGCATTCTTGAACTTGTGGGGGAAAAGCGTTCAGCGCTAATCAGTGTTCCTTCTCTAGATTAGAGGAAATCTCTAAACGAATTCGTAATAGCGCTTGAAGAAATCCGTGAGGGTGTAGGAGCCACTGGCCGAGGGGGCTCTTTTGAACATCTCCTGGAGGTCTTTATCAGCTGTCCTTTTGCTTTGCTTTTTTAAGATTGTTGGTCCTTAGGTTATTAGTTGAGTGGCCGTTCGGGATTTGTCCGTTATTTCTTAGGTTGTTTTATTTTCTCTAGTAATTCGTTCATTTATCTATGCAGGTCTGGAGACAGGCAGCCCACTGATGAAGTACAAGACTAAGAATCTGCACATTCTTGGCCTTTTCCCTCTGAGGGCGTCCGCTCCATTTGGTCTGTTGAGAGTGGCAATGTCTCGTCTTTGGGTTTTCGCAGTAGAGCCGTTGGTTTTTATTCAATAGGTCGTCTGGGAGGCCTCCACCTCCGACCTCGGTCGCTTCTTCACTATTAGGTACTGCTCCCCTTATTCTCATGGTCTCCTCCCTCGTCTCGTCATGTAGTTTCTCTGATCGATATGTCGCTTCTCTGGGGAAGGTGAGCTTGCGCACGGATAGTCGTAGCTCGATGCTGCTGTTGACCATCTCTTGGTAGTGGCTGGTCACGTTCCTGTCAAAGATGGCATCTACCATGTCTTGTAGGATCTCCGCCTAACAGACAGGTTGTCCATTAAGCATCTGAGTCTCGTCCCAAAGATGGCGGCTTCTGGGATGTGGGAGGGCTCTATTTGGGCCTGGAGGGTTGGTGGGAGGAGGTGGGGGTGGATCTCCACCGATGGGGATGATAGGAAGGGTATGATCTTGTGTGATACTTATTATCTGGGCTGAGCATCTTTGTTTTGACTGGGGTGTTTATATTATAATAATTAAGGGTTAATATACTCAAATAAAATTTAATCAGATCAGGCCTCAAAAGTTGGTTGCTTTTTGATTTTTGATAGTAGTCCTATATATATATATATATATATATATATTAGTACTTATTTAATTTTACATAAAGCTACCAAAGTTCTTATAATAATTAAAATACTATATTTATTTAAAATTCAAATTCAACTTAATTCAAAAAAATACTCTTGGGGTTTTATTACATTTGCTTAAGGAATTAGATTAAAGAAGAAAAAGTCAGACATTTGAAATATGGGAAAATTGTTTGATATCTAATTTAAATTAATTTAAAATTATTAAATTTTAATAACGGAACCTTTTATGTTAAAACCTATATCCTTCTATTTTTAACTATCTGACTTTAGCAAGTTCTATAAATTTGAATTAAATCAAATCAAATTACTTATAAGTTATTTAAAAAAATTTATTTGCTTCTATATAATTAAATTACTATACAATTGATTCAAATTAAATTCAAAATAGCAAAGTTTTAATTAAATCTCTCTAAGCTTGATAATTTTATGTATAAATTGAAGAACATTTATATTTTAGTAATTTAATAAGATCTGGTATGATTTTCGTAACTTTTTGAAAATGTCCGGTAAATGTTCGGTCCCTACATTCTATTATAATCTTAATTATTGGGGTGGAGGAAAATAATTAGGGGACATTTTTACTTACTATTTTGTTTTTAGAAATAGCAACTATTTGGTTTTGTTACTTTCTATATGGTTAATGCAAATTCTTTTCATCATTAGATATTTCATAGATATTTTAAGAGCTTCATCGAATGAATCACTAACCCAACTATAGTTAAGGTTTGTAATTTATTCTGCTATAGATTTTGTGGCTAGATCCATGTCTTTTCATCGATCCAAAAGATTTATTGATTTCTTGATAAAAGAAAAAAGAAAAAAGCTTTTCAACTAGGGCCATTTAAAAATGATAAGGTCCTAGGTAATAAATATTTATTTAAAGTAACCTGAATTTTTTTTTAATATATGAACTGCGGTGGAAATGTAGCATTATCTAGTAGGAATATAGTTTCGACTCTCCAGTGTTTTTCCTTATTTCAAGTATACTCATTAAGTCCAAAAGAAAATTGTAGAAAGACTTACTGCTATTGTAACCTATAGTCATTTAAAAAAACATTTATCCCTTATTAGATATTCCTGCAATAACATTAACCTAATAAAGTCGTTAAGATACTTCAGAATAGTTCTTAAGTCCTTTGAAACTCCAACTTTTCTTGGCATCATTAGATAACTAGATGCTACTTTCATCAATATTTATGATAGTTTTCTATAAGTTTGATTAAGTTATGAAATCTATGGCTGCAAAGTGACGAGCTATGATACATTCTTTGGAGTAATGGCCTCTAGGGCGGGGCAAGATAATTTTTTATCAAAATTTATAAACTATTAAAATTCCTATAAAACCTTCTATTTACTTGATATAACTCAACATATAGGTATCCAATGACCATTTCCTTGGATAATTGAATTATCATTTATTCGTATACATTACTTTTAAGATATTAATTTGTAAGTAATAAACATTAATGTTTATATAATAAATCTTGAAAATTATGAAAATTATCATATAAAACATTAAGATTTGTTTAAACTTTGCTAATTTTTATACAAATTAATATCTTAAAAGTAATGTACACGAATAAATGATAATTCAATTATCCAAGTAAATGGTAATTGGATACCTATATATTGAGTTATATCAAGTAAATAGAAGGTTTTATAGGAATTTTAATAGTTTAAAAATTTTGATAAAAAATTTATCTTCCCCGCCCTAGGGGCCAATACCCATTCTTTGTTATTTTTTCTCTAATCTATTTTGTAAACTTTCTTATAACTCATTTTTATCTTTTTTTTTTCATGAGCCTTTGCAGCTTATTTTTACTGATATTGACACTCAGATTTTCATTGATACTTTTACAAATTAACTAAGTTGATTAATATGGTATGCCTGCTAAATGTTGCCTCAAAATAAATTATTAAGCATGCTCAAAGTCTTAGCTTTTTGTCAGAAGAGTATCAAATTTTTAAAGTCCTAATAATCTATCTAATCATTAAGAGCATTTTTTAATTAAGTACGGCTTAAATTAAATCTTTTTTAACAAGTAAGTTTAGAGCAATTTTAGTCAAAATACAATCGCTTAATTCTTGAGGCAAGAGTTTTCTGATTCTTTATTGCTTATTCTTATAAACCTGATCCTGTTGTTCTAAATTTTTTGGAACCATAGTCTTCAATTTTATTAGTTTCTTTTACTACACTTTTTACTTAACTTTATACATGGACATTGTAAAGTTGCTATACACTTTCATTAACTACACTTATAATTTCATCCGAACTGACAAAAGATTTTCGTACTTTTAACTGATGATTGAGGTGAGCTTAAAGCGCTTTTGTAAAGTAATCTTAATATTCCTCTTTACTTATAATACTCTAAAAAATTTCAATTGATTGAATTTACTTCGCAATTTTTCTGGGGTCACTAATGACACTATTATTGAGTATTCCTTCAATTTTCTCTACTAATTAATTTTCCTTACTCTAGATCTAAATTTATTATTTATTTTAGTTCGGGATCTTCCTTCTAAAAGTCTTATATATAAATTACCGATGTGGCCTTGCTCTTCCAATCATCTTAATTTTAGTTTGAGTTTAGGAGTTAGCTTAATTTGATAAGCTACTATTAGATCTTGTATACTTATCTATCGTTAAAGTCTTAGTTAAAAAACTTTCTGATATCAGTTTATTTGTAATCATCTCTTCTCTGGATTGTTTTCCATTTTTGTTTTATATAAATTAAGTTTCTTGGTAAGTTATAATTCTATAAGGAATTTCTATGAGTGTAAAGTTATTTATTTAAGCTCTCTATTTATTAATCTGATAAAAATAATATTTTAGGCCTATTTATAATTAAATTAACACTTAAAATAAATTTGTGGTTCTAAATTGAACACAGACAATTTGAGTTAATTAAATAGAGACTCTAAGAAATAAATATAAAGTAATTGAGGGAAAAAACTGGGAGTAAAAAGGAACTTTATGATTTCTTAACTTAAGAGTGTGGGGCATATTTGCCAAAAGTGAATTGTACTAATGTCTACTTTTTTAGAGGTATCATAAATGGAAACAAAGAGGTAATATTTGGTTAATAATGACTTTATAGTATTTGAAAAGAACAGATGTTATAGTTGCCGCTGTGCCTTAAATAGAGGTTTTAACCTCAGATGACTTTCTAGAGTATGCCAAAACTAAGCCTTCTTTTAAATTACTTGCCAGACCAATGCGATTGGCTCCATTTGGATAAAAATAAATAGTTAACATTTTGTTGTCATTGCACTAAGAAGACATAAATAGCATGGTTTAGTAAGCAAAAATTAAGAGAAGATAAAGGCTTGACCAGTCAAACATTTGATCATTCACATGAAGCCAGAGTTCGTTTCGGCTTTAAATAACTCTATTAACTACAGAGGTAAAATTGAACATTTATAAATTATTTTTAGTTTAAAAAGGAAGATCAGCATATTTACAAAAGTAATCAGCGAAGAGAAGATAAAGACCTAATGTTAATGAGGAGATGAAAGATGACAATCAATAACCCATACAAAGCAAACAAAAGTATCTGGAAAATAATGAAAGAATGAGACAAAAATTTCAGGGAATGAGAGATCAAATTGATGATTAGATGAACTACAAGTAGTTAGTTCATTAACTTCATAATGATGGACATCTTTATAATTAAGGGTGTCCTTAAATTATGGGACCTATTTAATAGAATAATAACTGCTGAATTAAAATGGTTTAATTCTTTGAGCTAAACAAATTAATTTGATCATTTAAAATTTTTAATTTAGTCTTAAATCATTATTAACTTATAAATAAAATTAAAATTAAATAATCTTATAATACAACACAGCTTTTTTACTTTCTTTTAAATCCTATGCCTAATGCACTTAAATCATATTTATTCAACAATTTATATAAACTACGTCGAAAAAATTCTAAAATTATTAAAGTAGCATAAGTTTTTTGTTATACCAATTACTTTTTCTGAATAAATTGGGCTATATAATTTTTCAATTCTACTAATAAGAGTTAGAAAGTAATTTGTTTTAAAAAGATAGCTTTGAGAAAATTAAAATAATCCAACAATTTTTTGAAATAATACAGAAAAATGATAATAAAAAATTTATCATACTTATTCACACAATAAAAACCTGATTTTTATAAATATGGTATAGTAGACTTTGGTAGACTTTGGAAGAGTTTATGAGACTTTATTAGACTTTGGTATATTTTGGTAGAATTTTTGAAAAACTTAAAATCTGATAATTTAATAAGAACTTTTAATTTAAGAATCACTAAAAAAAATGAATCTTAAAAAAGAATCCTGATTTTATGAATGAAGACTAAATAGGGTAAATAAGAATACTTCAAGAAGCTTTACTACTAATTTTGGAGTTACTAAGATTAGTATATTTTGGGACTATAAAAGGGGGGGAAATAATTTTGAAAAATAATAAACCTAATGAGTAAGCAATAGACTATAAATGAGTCAAAAAGCTAAAAAAAGCAAAAGTAAATTGAGGAATCCTCTGAACCTTCAAAATATACAGCATTTTTTAATAAAAATTAACTGGATGAATTGAAAAAAGAAGAGACTAAAAATAAAATACTAGAGTACCTCAAGAAGCAAAAGATTCAAAACCCCAAAACCCCTTAATGAGGTTTATAAGTGCTTTGATTTGTAGGGAATTTGTTAGGGGTTGGGGTTATTAATAGGTTTTAATGTGAAAAATTTAGTAAATGTATTTAATTTAATCACTCAAAATGCACTTTTGGAACATGTGGGAGAGGTCTAAAGTTTATCTTACTTAACCACAACTCTATCTGCTCTATTGATATGTCTGATCTTGAGTTTGGTTTAATTAATATTGACTCTGCCATTTGTTTCATAGATTTAGATACTCTTGTTTTGTCAATAAATTGCCTTATTCTTTGTTTAGCATCCTTCTCGCATCTTGTAGAGTAGTATTCATTGCGAAGCATATCGCACTCTATTATTATTGCTGCTAAAGCCCACAAATCCCACTAAAAGTCTGCATCTCTCCAGTCTTCTCTTTCTGGATAGTACCCTTGCGTTCCCATTACAGTTCCAAGCCTTGATAGTTCCACTCTTTAGGCTCTGTTGAAATCGATTATTGCTACTAATAAAGGTGAGAAGTTTATCATTATATTTTCTGGCTTCAAATCTCTGTGAACAAACCCTAACTTATGAAGCTCTTTAATACCTTATACGGTCTGAGTTGCTCCTATTTATCCAAGTTACTTATGATTCCTTTGATCAGTTATGAAATCTCTAAGGGTCATTTCATAGAGTGGAAGTCTGAAAGCAACATGATCCTTGGCAAGGAGAACAGCATCTAGCTTGATTAAGTAACTACACTCTTTTAACTTTGCTTGAGTGAGAACTTGATACTCATTTGTAAACTCCATCTAATATTTATCATCACTTAAGAGATAATTTAAGGGATACACCTTGTATGCGTATTGATGATCATTGATAACTTTCTTATCAAAGGAGTCTTCTAATATTAGGTAGCTTTAAAGAGAGGTTTCTTAGGTCAATTTAAGCAAGAACCGGTATTTTCTTGTATTGAATCTTGATCATAATTTTTGTTATTTCATAGGTCAGTTGGTTGCGTGCCTTCCTAACGTACTCTAACTCTCTTGCTGATTCAGGCACTACGACCTTAGAATATTCCCTCGCTTTTCTTTTGTTGAGAAGCTTCAGCTCAACTTCATGATTCTCAACCTCTATATCTTTCTTGCGAGCTTTTAATAGATGCTTCTTCAAGTCTC
>ARYC01010307.1:0-10020 GCA_000711775.1 Oxytricha trifallax | reverse complement strand
TGCAACTATATTTATTATTTTCTATATATTTCTTAGCCTAATATGCAGTAAATACTTAGATAGGATAGAAAATTCTGATCAACAAAGAGAATTAAATATAAACAAATTAATAAAAAAAACTATATGAAGTTACAGTTAATGACTTTAAAGGATTGAGTATTGTCAATAGGCAGAGAAGAGTGCGAAGATAAAATTAGCAGCTTAATTCAACATAAACAATTAATAAAAATACGCAATTTTATATTGAAGTCAATGATACTACACTTAAACACATTGAAACATATTTAATAACAAATAAAAGAATATGAACTCATAATTTAAACTAGCTTGGAGTGAAATTAATGGAAGTGTCAATAGAGTAACTATTGATAGAGTAAATATACTTTAATAACAGCAAATTCATTCCTAATAACAAAATTGTCATAAATAATATTTAGTCATCAATTTCTTTTTCTGCTAATACATTAAACTAAAATGTGGCAATATGATCTATTATTGCCAAAAGATAAAGCAATTATTATTATTATAATACTCCCAATTCACTTAAGCCTGTTTAATATATATAAACTGTTAAATTAATAAAATATATGTAGGATATATATTTTTATATTAACAGGCGTCACAAACCACTCAAAACGAAAGATTGGTTCTTCTTGAAAAATCTCGCCATCAATTTTTCACAAGGTAATGTGAGGAGATTTATATTAGTCTAGATTGTTTAAGAAAGAATTTAAGATACCTAAATAGACGAAACAAGTTATCAGGTTTCTAATGCCTATTCCTTTTTTGAAAAGACAATATGAATTAGAAAAGTTATACAAATTGAAGTACCAATTTAATTAAATTGTGTAATTTTAAATAAAAACAGAATATATAAGTTATTGGGTTATTTATTTAAAATTATATTTATAAATTTAAAGTAATTTCATCTAATGTTATAAGATTAATTGTAAAAAACTTTATTCATTTCTACTTATTACTTATTTCCCTTTAACTTGCTGTTGTAAGTGAGAATATGATCTAACTATAAAAAGCTTATTGCTGTTATTTTATTTTTAATAAATTTGGATTTAACAATTGTTGATAATGCTTCAGTGCATGCTACTTCTATTGATACTTAATTTTACTAGACTAATTCTTTTAGGTCTGTTAAAAATTATCAAATTTGGATGTGAAGTGCCTAGATTTATTTGTGAAAGCCTTCCATTATCATAATTATTGTATTTAGAAGCACCAAATGGATCATTTTATTAATTAATTTAATTTCTGTTGTTTCAGTTGCGATAACTACTGTTATTAATGCCAGACAAAAATTTCTAGGAGCAAGCTAAGTATTTTTCGAATTTCGCAATTTATCTCTTGATATTTTCACATTAGTTTTAAGTAGTTTCCAATAGTCTACCATCCTAAATAACTTAAATTATAACTAATGTTATTTCTGTTATCACCCCAGAATGATATTCCTGCTTGACTCTAAGTTGCTCAGATTAAAAATTAAAATCGTGTCTGCTTTCTTGAAATTTATTCTATTTTGTTCTAATTATGATTATATCAGAGTTGGCTGTCTAATTTTCTAATTTCTTTATTAACTTATTTTAATAATTCATTTCTATACTTATTTAATTGCTCTTAAATACAATACTCTTTAAAAATTCTTGATAGCTTTTAGTTTTTAATATAATATATGTTATTATTGATATATCTGATATATTTTTCCTAGAAGTTACTACGAAAATTTTTACAATATAATAAGAGACTAACTTCCTTAATCATCATTGATCCTATATTTCTAATTATTTAAATCTTTAAATTTTTTAAAGTTGCTTAATAGTAGCATTATTTTTTTAAAGCCTCAAAATATTTGAAAATCTGATATTTTAGCATCTTTGATATACATGCATCGTTCTACACTAATCACAAACGAGCTTAGAATATGAAGAGAAATGTTTCTTCAAAATTATTATTTTTATATTCTTTCTCTTCTTTAAAGACAGTTATAAAAGTCATTTATATCATTAGTTATAAGATTGTTTTTTAGGTAAATTGCTCTTTTAATTGAAAATCAGTTTATATTTCAATTTTACTGAAATTAATTACCTTATATGGTGATGAGGTTCTTTACAACATCTACTTTTTAGACAGTACTGATAAGATCTTTTATATCTTCAAGGCTAGTAGATGTTTATATATAATATCATTGATATGGCATAACGCTTAATTTTTCATGTAAATACATTTTATTTAAGCTTAATTTGGTATAATTGAGATTTTTGGATATGCTTTGATTTTCTGTTAAGTTTGAGTTCAATATTATTTGTAAGCTTTTCTGGCACGGGTACAGAACTTAAACAAAAGAAATTCTGATTTAGTATAACTTTTATTATTTAAACATTAAGGTAGTGCTATCCTGGGGGGGGAGATAAATTTATATATTAATTTGTTTTCAACATTTTTATACTAACAAAATATAAGGTACTGAGTCTTTTTTGTCATATGGACCCTCAATCATAATCTTAATAGGCTCAAGTTTTAAACTAGTAGTAGCACTTATTATTATAAAGTTATATAAAATCAGAAATAAAAATTAAATTAAAAAAAATATGTATTTTTATATGACTTTTACTTAATTTTTATATGTTTTAATTGAATAAAGTTCTCGATTAAGCGAAATCTTAATTATTAAGTTTTCATTTCATTTAATGTTTATCTTTTATGTCTATTAGTACTTAATTGCAGTTAAATTATTGCATACCAGAAAACTGAATTCAACTAAAACACAATAAATCATATAAAAATACATATTTATTTGATTTTTATTTCTGATTTTATATAACTCTATATATTGTATGATTTATATTTGGGAAAATAATTAATAACTAATAAATCAAAATAATTAACTTTTGGCAGATAACTTTCTTGAAACCTCTAGGCAATATGGTACTTGTTCGATATAGAATACAAAATCAGCTTGACTTTACTAATGCGGTAAACCCCTATCGCATCCCTGGAGCGAGATAACTTGACTTTAATTTCGAAATCAAAATCTACTAAACAAATCACCTAAAATTGAAACCGATTTTTTTCGCTTCACGGATGCAACAGAGGGGTACCGCCAATAATAAAGTCGAGCTAATTTTGAATTCTCTATCAAGCAAGTACCGTATTGCCTAGGCTAGGACAAAGTTAACTTCCAAGATATTAATTTATTATATTATTTATTATTAATTATTTTCCCTAATCAAATGTATTTCTACAATAATAAGCAGGACTACTAGTTTAAAACTTTAGCAATTTGGCCATTAAGATCATGATTGAGGGTTCATATGACCAAAGAAACTCAGTACTTCTTATATTTTGAAAGTTTAAAAATGTTGAAAAAATTAATATCTTGCCCCCCCCTCAGGAGATCACTACCCTAACATTACTATCGATTTGTGTCATTATTTAAGTATATCCTCTTATTATCGATAAATTACATAAATAATAGGAAAATTTATAGAAATACAAATCAAAAATAATAAAATTTAGATTTAAAAGACATTTTTTAAAAATACAGATAAATTAAAACTAATGTATAATTTTAAATATATCATTTGAATAGTAATTTAAAGTCAAAATTTTGTAAAACTACTTTAAATATAAGCCACTTAAGTCAACATTGAATATGTGTCATTAGAATCTGTTAATCAGAATTTCCCCAATTTCCTCGTCATCAAGCTCTCACGTCAGCAAGTCAAAATATTTTTGCATCTTCTCACTTGGTTGAATGGATGCTTGTTGAATTATGTGGTAAACATAATGGGAGAAGCAGCAATTTTTTAATTTAACAAAGAACTCACCACTTTAAAAGCAACTTCTCTTTTTATCTCAAATTTTTCCTCCTAAGTTAGCTTTGAAGATACGAAAACGTATTTGCTCAATCGTCAATGATTACCAAGATTGTGTCATCTTATTCTTTATCTACAAAGATTGACCCATCTGTCTAATAATCATCTTCTCTTCATTCTAAGGTTGAGAATTATAAAGAAATTGGTGTATTGGAATTTATAGAACAGTGGCTTGTGTCCTGTTGGAGTAGTTTCTTCAAGTAGATTGAACCATCAGTAACTTCCTAAACTTACTATACTTCTTGCACTAAATTTAACCCCGTCCAAAGGAGAGCTGAGCAATTGAATAAGTGAATTTTATATTTTCATCTATTTCAAGAGAAATAATTGATTCTCCGTTTTCATCCTTGACTTTTCTCACTTGGAGAGATTTATTTTTCTCCAAGTCCATTCTCGAATTGTCAGCGCTCAAATGTCCAATTAAATTGAGATGTTCCACTGCTTTTCAAGGTATTAATGTATTGTATTTTATGTTATTTTTTAAAAATTGATACTCATGTCATTGTATTAAATTCAAATGCCTAGAAATTTGCACCTTTGGTCTTTTGCTGTTACGATAATTCTCTCTAAAATAATAATTAAGTTTCACAAATTAAGATAGGAATTCCTCTTAAAAATTCTAGTTTAATAACTTTAAGACTTACCAGCTATAGATTATTCTAAAGTTCCTGAGCCTTCTAAATGATGTCAAGTAGCTAAAGGAGTCCGATAATAAAACCAACTTCTTTCTATGCTTGATCATTAAAATAACTTTGAGGTTTGATGGTTAGGGGTTTTTTTAGGTGGTCTAACACTCTCTTTTGCGCTTCAATCAGAACTAAGCTGAATTTTACCTGCATCTTGATTAGTGACTAATCGCATTTCGAGAATCTCTGGTTCTTAGAATTATATCTAAATGAAAATGACGGCTGCTTAAACTGTGACAAACAGCAAAATAATTATTTATAAGCAATTTTAAATTGTAGAAGCGTTATCATACTCATTGTAGTTCCATGGTAGATTGAACAATTTTCTATTAAAAGATTGATATATTCTTAAATATTTTCTTAGATTAGTAAGTCTTTAAGCTTACCAAAAACATTACTGTTTAACTTAAAGCATTCTTAATCTTCTAATTTTTTGACAATTACCTATTCATTTATATTTATTCAATAATGCTGTTTATACCAGGTTATGAACTAATTAAAAATGTTTGGATTAAGATGCAATACAAAGTCTGATAGATATTGTTATAGTTTCACTAGCAAGTTACGATATTTACAGAGAACTTAATTTAAAATAATAATATTCATTATAAGTAATCAGAAAACTTAATCTAAAACATAATACTTTAGAGAACAATAAGAATACTTACTACAAAAAAGGATCAAGTTTCTGGTCGATAGTTTCCGATGAGTAGTCAGCAAAAACTTCAGGTAAACCAGAAAGACTAGAATTACGAATAAAATTACTGATCAGTTAACTTTCCCAAAACATTAGGAGTCACTAAGTATTCAGTATGATATTAAGTTACTTAACTATTCATGATGAATTTATCTATTTTTGAAATTTTAATAAGTCTTATTCTTAGAAACCTTTAATATACCTTTATTATAGCTTGAAGGTGATTGCTGCAATGGCTTATATGTATCTTAGCTATATTACTGCATTGAGTTGAATAATTATTGATTGTTTTTAATAGATATCAACAAATATTAATTATAATTATTCATGAATTTGTAATTGAAATTATTTATTTCGATAATTTAAATGGTTTATTATATATAAAATCTTTAATCGATACAGTAATCTTCTGGAATTTTATAAATTCCATCAATTCCCTAAAATATAATTAGATTTAAAATTAACTTAAATTTTTAAAGAAGGTTTACCATTTTCATTTTTTTTTAAATGAAAAGAGCCATCATATCCTTTGCCCAGATTTTTAAATTTAAAATGTAAAATAATTCATCTTTTTGCTGAAGGAAATATCTGCTTTTCAACTGATTAAATACTGTTAATTTAAATAATTGTTTTTAATTTTCTTTTTATTTTATACTGATAGTTGTTGTTAATAGTTATTTATCAGGAAAAGTCGTTTATTTTTTATGTAATATCTTGAGGATGCTATTAATAATATAATTAGTTATTTTATTGTAGAGAAAACATACGCATGTTGTTTGTGGAATAAGGCTAATTCTGAATTAAATTTTCATCGAGCTCTGTTTCATGCTATTTCTATCTTAAATGAGGGTATTGATCTCTAATATTTTAAAAATGATGAACTCAGTATTAAAATTACTCAACTAGATATTTTCATTCTATTGACTAATTTTATTTTTTAATCTTTGTTGTAGGTTTATAGCTATGATTAAAAATAATGTTTTTCCAAATTATTTATAAAGTTGATTGAATTTTTTCTTAACAAAAAAAGGCTATTTAAGCATACTTTATTAGAATTTTAATAGGGTTAAATAGTATATATGTTTGTAAATATAGCTTAAATGTAATATATTTAGAGTGTATATGAGAAGTTGGGGTTATTATATGACAGTGAGTTAGATTTACTGTTTAAGTTGCATTAAAGATGTGATGGTTATAGTAAATAACTCTAAAATTTTTCAAACAACATGTCTATATCAAGGAATTTTTAGGTTTCACTGTCTATTATATTAGAATTCAAAAAGTTAGTATTTTAATTATAAAGTTAGGAGGCGTTTAAAATTCAAGCAGAATAATATTGATTATCTCATCAATGATAATGTTTTTAAATACTGTGTCCATTTAATCACACCTAGAAAGCTGGATGTTCCATTGATAGTTTTTGTTTTTTTAATTTTTATTCCATTTAATTAAAATAAACAAAATAAAATTTAACTTTGATAGTCAATAAAATTTTTTATTAATATCAAGTATAAAAAGCATGAAATCATTATATAACACGAAGCTTATAATAACATTTGATGACTGTCGGAGGAAAAACTTATTAGAATAACTAATAAAAAAATAACGATGTCATATTGCTAAAAAAATATTGGGGAAAAATATTAATTTTTTATATAATAAAAAAGTATTATGTAATTTATATATCATGAAGGAAAATGATTGAGTTTCTTAGGATTATTTTTTTTCATATAAATATAGTATCTTATGATGGAAAGAGGTGGATGGGGTGTGGTATCTGTCTGAACAAGAAGCTCAAATTTATGAAAATAATCTTATATCTTATCAGAAATTTAATCGATTTAAGAGACTGATTAACAATATTAATGATCCATTTTATAATTCTAATTTAAATCATTTATTTTATGCAGAAGGCTTAAGTACATAATAAAATATCATTCATGCTGATAAAGCAGTATTTACGTTCAATATATCTGTTGGTATATCGAGGTCTTGATACAAGTGGTAGAGCAACAAAGATATTTATGTTTAAAAGATTAAGGCTTAAACTTATGCTTTTCTTAGCTTTTCTTAGAGGAAATAGCAAAGGTCTTGAGACTCATGCTATCCAACCTCGTTTTATAAAGAATGAGTAATTTATAAATTTCCTATAATAGCTGAGGGATAAGGACGCTGACTAGAGACTATATATGTTTGTTGATAACTTATCAGCTCACAAAAATTAAAGATTCAAGCAAAAAATATAAAAGATTAAATAAAACATCTGTATTTAATGTTCCATACAATTCTTAACTCAATGGAAATTAATTATATTAGGGGTTACAAGAATTCTGCTTTATCACTTGATGCAGGACTTAAAGATTGATATAGTAGATTTAAAAAAGGTTCTATTAGAGATTCAGCGATAAAAAAGCTAAAGTATGTGAAAGAGAAGGGATATTCTTGTTTCTAAATAAGTTTAGATTCAAACGAATAGAATAAGTTCCCATTTAAAATGAACTCTTAAAAAGATTTGACTTCTTTTTCTTTTCTTTCTCCGATGGCTTGCTTGGACCTATGTTTCTTCTCTTACTGCCAGTATCTTCATCTATGCTCATATTATCAGGCTTTATAAATCTTTGTATAGTGTCTTATTCAATTCATGGTATACTTAATACTCTCATTCTCTGTTTAATTTGCTGCGATCTCTCATCAAGAAAGTAGCAATGCCATGTTTTTCTATAAAGAAATAAGCTTAATCTTTCTTTAGATGAATGGATCCTTCTGCAGTGTTTAGAGCCAGATACAGCTTATTAAATTTTTTGTTTATCTTTTTCTTCAAGAAAGATGCTGTAGAGTTTATTAAGAGTTTCTTATACAACTTCAATTAAGTATTAAGGTTTTAGAGTTTCAATAACGCTAAAGAAGAAGTTTCTCTCTGGGAACTTATTAGAGAATTGAAGCTTTGGTTGAAGATAAATAGCAACATCTGGATCACTCATATCATTTTCATAGAGATTTGTTACAGAGATTTCAGGGTCGTTCGGTATCTCATTAATTCTGATATTATGAGTCTTAAAAGCTTATTTCTCTTCACATAGTAATTGTTTCAAAAATGATATTTAAGTTCCATTCTTAGTTGGCAAGAATAATCCAACTATAACAAATAGGTTGGTTATTGATGAGAGCTAACCTTGCAAAATACCTAGTTTCTGAAAAGGTCCTCTTTACTTCGAAATTTCCCTATTAAATCTTGAGATTAGATTTCTTTATCGCTTTATTAAAACCCAAAAACCCCTTAGTGAGGTTTATAAGTGCTTTGATTTATAGGGTAGAGTTGAGATCTTATTAGGATTAGTAGAAAAAAAATAGCCCAAATTTCAAAATTTAAAAAAAAATTATTCCATTAAGGATTAGTAATTTATAGATTTACTACTTTAGCTTAGGTATGGTTCAAGTATTAATATACATTAAGTCTATCCAGTTCTGAATTATGCAGCAATTACAAAGCTCTTATGCAAGAGTGCCTCAACTATTAGGTATCACTGATTGCTTTCTGGTCAGCATTTAAATTCTGGTACTTGAAAACATCCTGTTATAAAATAAAAGGTTTCACAAAGCCATATTGACTACCTGCTACGAAAAGACTTTAAAGTATTGGGCACACATCCCACTTGACTAGTGAGCTGTGATGTTTCATCGTAAATTTCCTGACATGCGCATCTCACCATAGACTTTAGCTAATATTTATAGGAGAAATGGTATTACTCTCAAGACTGTCAACAGAGTGAAGGGAGTTATTGATTTACAGTTCCATTTTATTGTAATTATTAAAACTTTATATATTGGTCGCAATTTTAGTTGGTATCAGTGAAGATTCAAGTTTAGAAACATATGTTATTCATCCTTGCTTTATTAAGCGAGAGTAGTATATTGAGTTCTCGCATAAGCTAAGAGATAAATAAAACGATCAAGAATTCATCTTGTTTTTTTATAACTTATCAGTCCTTAAGACTATGAAGTTTAAGAAAGCTAATGAAGAGTTAAATATAATTCCAGTATTCAAAGTTCCTTATAGCCCATAATTTAATGGAATAGAGTTCTATTGGAATTAGATCAAGACTTATTACAAGAATTTTCTGTTTTATCATCTAATGCATGATTTACCTATCAATACAGTAGACTCAATAAAAAGTATTTGTAAGAGAGTGAATAAATAAGAATTCGATATGTGCAAGGAAAGGGAGAATGAATGTTTATTTATAAGTTTAAACTTTAATGAATGAATTAGTTTACATATTAAATTAGCTCTTAAATGGATTAGGCTACTCATTCTTTTCTTCTTCTTAAGGCTTGACATATCTAAGTTTCTTCTCTTATTGTTATATCTTGTATCTATGTTCACATCTTCTGGTTTTAATATTTCATTATGAAGTCTCTCGCTAACTTAATGAACTATCTGCTGTTTTCTATCTCTATGAACCTTAGCATGATCTTTCGTAAGATATAAAACAGTGCCAGATTTCCATAAAAAGTTATGAATAAAGGCTCACTAGAGAGGTAAGGATGTTTCTTAAGCTCTGCGAGCCAGATCTAGCTTATTTAATGCCTTGTTTCTCTTAATCATCAGGAGAAATAGAATAGCGTTTTTTATAAGCTTCTCCAATTATTTCTTTTAGATAGCTCTCTCTTAAAGTGACAAGAACACCAAAGAAGAAACTCTATTCTGGTAGCTTGTTAGAGAATTGTTTCTTAGTAGGAATATAAACTA
>ARYC01010305.1:0-11580 GCA_000711775.1 Oxytricha trifallax | reverse complement strand
AAATTAAATGTCGTAAATTCCAGAAAATTTAAGAATTTATTAAAATTACTCCCATAATATAATTACTTAATATACTATAAATGAATCTTTAAAAATTGATAAAATTTCTAATTTATTTAAACCAAATAAGAGAGTATTATTGAATAATTCAAAAATACAATAACCATAAATTATTAAAGTATTAATATAATATGAAATTTAAACAAAAACTTAAAATGCTTGACAAAATTTATAATCATATTGATAATTAACCTTTAAAGATTACAATTAATAATATAAAAGATTTAATTTAATATTCAAATCGTAAAAATAAATAAATAAACTATGTAATTCATTTGTAATTATAAGTATTTCTAGCAAAATATTCTTTTAAATATATAGTTAATTGATATTATTAAAAGTGGAGGAAAAGTAAGAAAAACTTGCTACTTTTGCCCCATTTTTAGAGATGTCAAATTTGTTGTAGTTTTTGTTGTTATTACTCTCCTTTAGTCATTCGAATATAATAATGTTTTAATTTCCCTAGTAATATTAGTTTAATTAATGTTAATGCTATAATAAAAAAAGTCAGTACAATTTATAAGTCTGATTAATATAATTTTAGTATAAGTTTAATTGCCTTATCTAAATTATATTTTAGTAACAGGATTTTCTAATCGGATCTATAAGAAGGTCAGAATTATTTTTAAACTAACTTTGGTTTTATTAAGATTAATAATTAACATGAATTGAGCTATGATAATACTAAAAATAAAAAACAAATTTACTTATTTATCTATAATTAACAAAAATATAAAAACTCTTTAACTAACATAAAAGCAATAGATATATCTCAAATAAATTTGTCATTAAAGATTTCTTAATATATATTATAGTTACGTAATTTGTAAGAATAAATTCATAATTATTGATTAACTATTATGTTATAAATATATTTATTTCAATAATTACAAAATTAAAAAATATTTTGATAAATGCTCCTTGGAATAAAAATATATAGTAAATTTGAGAACTTTAAAGAGTGCTCATATAAAAACATAATGAATAAGTTTGATTATTTTACAAAATGCAAAGAATAAATGCTATTTAGATATAACAAACATCATTGTTAGCGAATATAGCAATTTTTGTTGCAATAATTAATGCAAATTTAATATTACATAAAATAAAATGCAAGGATAGATTGAGCTAAAGCTGATATACAAGGTACACATAAAGAGCAGTAAAGTTAGTGGCGTATGAGTGAGTTAAGTTGTCAAAAAGGAAAGAGTAATAGGCATCGCAAGCTGATCACTTTTTGATTTCTTTTATATGTTTAATTATTAAATTAGTAATCATTTAATAATAAAAATATAATTTAACTTAAATGTAGAGGTAAAACAGCAACACTAAATAAACAATGGTTGTGAACAGTATAAATTTTCAACCAATTAGTCAATAGGGAACAAACCCAGTATATTCTTGATCAGGATCTCAAACTCTACGAGCCTGATAAATATGACATCAAAATAAAATTATGAATTTTCTCCCAACTTTACAGTATATGCATTTTCTAAATCTCCTTCCTCAAATAAAGTTAAAATCTGACTTTTAAATTTCCTTATTTATCGATTTATTTATAACTTTTTATCATCTTATAAATTCTTTGTCTACATACGTTTTGGGGTTTATATATAAATATTAAAATTTTGATTCATTTGATATATTCAAAAAAAAATAATTAAATGGTTGATGATAAAATTATTAAAACTATTAATTTAGAATTTGTTTGTTTTTTAAAAATCTAAATTGTTTATATATTATAAGTCTGAGTAGAAAAGTTATTTATTTTGCTATTTTGTGTCAGTATTTTTATAAATATATCAATGTAAAATTTAAAATTAAAAATTAAGAATGTATGATTTAAATTAAATTAGTTTTTTACAGCTATAAATAAGATTTGTTCAGTATTTTATTTATTTTATAAATTAAAATTAGTTATATAAAATTTTGCTAGTTTTTGAATTTTGATATTTTTAATATAAAATTATGAATAAACTACTCATATCTAACAATTGAAATAAATTTCCTTAAGTAATTGTATAAAAATCACTAAATTTTAATATAAATGATTAATTATTTACTACTTACTATTAATTCATATTTTAATTATAATTATTGAGATTTAGTAATAATTAATAATAACTCTTGAAATCATGCTATAGCAAATATAATAATTAAATAAAACAAATAACTAAAAATTAAAATATTTTTAAATTTATGCAAGAATGTCACTTTTATTTTGTTATTTCTATAGTTTTCCATATTTCGTCTTTTTTTCTTCTATATAATGTAATTCTTCAATGACGTGTAAGTATTCTCCTCCTGCACGCAGTCCTTTGACTTGTCGGAAAACATCATATTATATTTACGTAGATGATGCCAAACCACGTTATAATATTGTTTTCTAAAATTGTTTTTATTTAAATATTGAAAATTTCTTTTAATTTGCTACCCAAGTTTGTTTTATATATTTATGTAAATTTTGTTGATTATATATTGTTATCCTTATATTCTTATAATTTCCTTAAATTATTTTTATCGCTTACAACTTTTAATTTAAATATGTCTTTCATTTATTTAACGGTAAATATCTTCTAAACTTAAGTTCTCTCTAAGTATATGTTTTCTCTGTTTGACTTTGAAGCATGCTTAATTAACCACAGTGTCTAAAAATATATTTGAAATTCTCCAACTGCTATCTAAAAGATTTCCCATTCTTACTCCATTTTACTGATGAAACCAATGATAAAGATACTTCAATGCTTGGATAGAGAGGGAAATGGTTTTTATCTCCTAAATGAGGTTTATTTGCTTTCATTGAACTACCCATTTTTAGAGTAAATCTTTTGCTGATACCTCATAAGATTGAATTGAATACAATAAATATCATCGATATGATCATAATAAGACCCATAAAGAGTATAAGTAATTTATAAATGTTACTGCAATTTTTATTAGATAAAATCAATAACTTATCTATATTTCTTTAATAAATTCTATTATCTAATGTAATTTTGTGATAAATCCCTTGCCAGAATAAATATTCTATATTTACATAAATTTGATAATATTATCTGTTAGAATCATGAAATTTTTTAGATAAAGTGAAGAGAATTTATAAATTAATCAAATATAAATATTAAAAATGAAAACTTATCTGATCAAAGAGCTCTGTGTCATTCAACACTTATTAAAAATACAAGAATCATATCCAACATTATATTTGTACAAGGATTGATTGCACCTGGTAAAACTGAGTGCGTCATCGAGAGAGTGTCCAAGAAGTCAGAGAGAGAGGAGCACAAGAAGTAAATATTTTTGATGAAGACGAAGAAGATGAGGATGACGAGGAAGATGAAACGTTTTTTAAGATTGCATTTACTATTGCTATTATTACTAATTTCTAAGCTTAAATTTGATTATTAATTTATTTTTGAGATTTTTGAGATTTTTGATGAAAATATTAATTTTATTTTTACTATTTAGTCATATTTTTGTTTATTTAAATTAAGGCTATTAAAGTTTTTCATTATTGGCAACCAATATTTTCAAAGATTTATATTTATAATTAATTCTTTATAAATATTTAGATATCATTATTCTAATAGTAGATTTGATTTGGGAAATAATTTGAAAATAATGAATTATGTACAAAATTTATAGTTTTAATAATTAATGGGAGTTAATTTCTTGGAAATCCAAAAATTATGGTGCGCTTTCGATAAAGAATTAGAGAATGTTTAGCTAGGCTTTACTATTAGCAATATTCCTCTATCTCCCTTTTGATGTGAAACATTTTTATTTTAATCTTGCCATTAAAATCGACTTTCCAAGTCACCTTATTTTAAATCAAGTTATTTAACTTTAGAGATAAGTTAAAGGAATACAGCCACAGGTAAAATCCAACATAATTTGAGTCCTCTATCGAACAAGAACCTAATATCTAAATTTTTAGTGAATTAACTGCCAAAAATTATCATATTAAATAAAATAATTATATACAATATTATTATTTATGAGGATTTTATTTCAAATTTACAAATGTTATCATAATGTTGCAATTTATTCAAATATCAAAGAGCCATTCATATAGTATGCAAGCTTTTCTTTCTTTTGATTATTTAAAGTATATGACTCAATCTTAAAAGACAAACTTATGTTATTACTGATGTTGTGCAATTTGAGTCTTGAAGATCTTTTTGATAATCTCTACATAAGAGTATTCGATGGAGAGTACATCAAGAAATTAAATGCAATCAAATAGGGAAAAACTATCAATTATACTATTAAACTTAAATTTACAGAAAGATTTATAATAGCAAAAAGAATCGAGATTATTGATATAAAAAACGAAATTATTTGTTTTTGTTAAAGATCTGATTGTTTACATTAGACATTTATCATAAATCAAATAGTTGCAGATGGTTTTGAAGATTAAAGAGAATTATGTAATTATTATCACGATCAATTAATAACAGTCTTTTAAACAACTCTAAATAATCTTATAAAAAAGTAGAAGATTGAAGGCATTAAATTGTTTTAAAAGCAAAATACTCAGGGCTAAGCAAATGTCTCAACATAAAAAAATTATAAAGTATGCATTGGAAAAATTTAAAGGTAAACAGTGGTTTGCCAACGACTGATTAAATCCTACAAACCTGCAATCAATTATACTTTCATCGTAAAGAAGATAAAAAATTTTGTTTTTTTAAAATTTATTCCTTAGTAGAAAACAATACACAAAAATCGAGAAAATTATATAATAAAATTGCAGCTAATCAACTTGTAATTCAAATTTGACAAAAAAATTTACACTTAAATCTACGGACTAAAATTGATGTCATATTTAACATCATTTAATTATAATATTTTTCAAAGTATATAGCTAACTTTAATTAAGTTAAATTTCTTCTTTAATTAATCTTAAAACACAATCAAATAATAATAGATAAAGTTTATTATTAATATTTATAACTATTAATGTGATAGTATTATTTTAGTCACTTAACTATAAGCATCCATAAAAGATACTATCATAATTTAAGAATATTAATGGCTCCTTTCTATTTAAAAAGTATACTATATTGTATTCTTAATTTATTAATTGCAATTAAAATTTATTTTGGTAGCTAGTTTTAAGTATTTATTATCATAGACTTTATAATTTTATGAATGAGAAATATTTATCAAAGAAGCTCTTAATCTTTATTTAAATTAATATTTGTTACTTTATATAAATTTAACAACATTCTTTGTAGGATAATTAAAGCCATTTATTATGCATTCATAATATATTTTTCATAAAGCGGTAATTAATATTTAAATATAAACAAGTTAATATGTAATATTAATGGAGAACTAACAAAAATATAGGTTATAAACCTATAGTGAAGTATTGAGGTATAACTCTGCAACATTATTTAACAAAAACAAAATGATGGCAAGGTACTAGACTATATACATAATTATTGGAGTATCTTAAAATCAGGTTTTAAAATTATTTTTCCACCAACAACTATAACCAAAGGTTGGTAAAAGAGTCAAACCCTCTTGAGTTAGCTAAATCTCTCTCTTATTATTCCAAAGCAACATATAATGGCTTTAAATGCTTGATAATCTTAAAGGTTATTCTGTTGAAAGCAGGACTCTACTTCTCAATAATAAACACCCATAATATCATATAACTGCCTTTCAGCTCTAAGGGTCTATATAAAGTTTAGATAGAGAAAGTTCTTAAGTTAACAATAATTCTGCACAGTCCTAATATAGAGTGCGCCTCTAGTATATTGTAAGTCCTTATACAATTTTATTATATATTTAAAACTTAACTAGCATGACAATTAAATATTTTTTAAAATACACATAAGAGATAGTTACAATTAATTATTAAATATAGTGAGAAATTACTCAATATTTTGTAGAAAAGTGAGATTTTACTCAAGACATAGCTTTTATAATTTATATGAAATAGTATAACACATATTAATATTCATTTACTTTACCTTATTTGATATTGCCTTTTACAAATTGTTTTCTGATCAATCTAGTTGATGTCATAAAATGACTAATTTCAATAAAAAACTCATGATTCTGCTCATTATTAAAAACCAATAATCAGATATATTGTTCAAATTTGCAAGTTAATTTTTAATTATTTTATATTTTCCTAAAATTTATAAAATGTATGGAGACGATGTCAGAGAACAAAACTTTAGTGAGCTCTAACACAAACTCATATAAAATAAGCATTTGATGACTTCCTCAGATTTAATTGGCAACTTCTGTAATTATAACAATTGTAGAGGGGAATTATCTCCCACAAAGTCAGCAAACTACGATGAGATTATTGAAGAATATTCTTGTTGGGTAAAAAGCCTAGACATGTATACTTTAAATGTGCCTCTCTATGTAAAGCTCTTAGACAATTGGTGCAGCAACTCATAAAAAGCATGGTACTAGGTCATTCATGATAGCATTTGACTAAAGCTTACAAGGTTAGTAAAGTGAATTGAGGATTGGGCATTTATACCTCACGTTGTTTTTCAAAGGTTTCTTATTGATAAAAAAAGGCTATGTCAAAGCTATCTAGCTCTAACATAGAACCGAGAATGGATATTAGCTCCTGTAAGAAGGCATTCGAGAAGCCAGATTGAATTTATAGCTTTGCGCATAATATGAGTTTTGACAAGCTGGACTTGGAAGTTTATGCCAATTACAACAGTGTTTGACATGATGACTTTTTTTGGAAAAGTAGCTAAAAAATTGATCATAGTAATAATTAAAACAATTATTTCTTGTTTAACTAATTTCTGTATTACTTAAATTTTAATGAAAATTTTTTATGATTACTACGCTACTCACATAAATTATACTTGAGGTCCCCACCAACTTCATGGCATCTAAGATCATTTTTGTTTTAATAATTTTTAATGAGAGTAGTTGTTGAGTTGTTGTTAACGGAGTAGTTGTAGCAGGAGACAGAGTTTTCGTGTAAGTATATTTAATAAATGTCCCTTGTAAAAATGGCAAAAATCTGATATCTAATGCTTAAACATATTTATACAGCAAAAGCTGCATAAAAAATCTAAAATTTTAGTATAGTTGAATAAATGAAATATTGAATATTAAGATTTGAGAAGGGAAGTTTCCTGCCCAGTCTTATGATAAAAATTAATTTATAGGGAAGTTTCCTAACAAATAAATTTTTCTATTTTACTAAATTTCTATTTAACTAATCATACTTTCTAGCATAAAGCGACAAATTTTGGTGATTTTCCTTCCTTTATATTTAAGATACATGAGCCTATTTTTGATAATTTTATAACAATTTTTATTTAAACATTATTTTTTCCTATTTAATGGATTTTGATTTATTCTGAATAACTTTTTTAAAAATTTTGCTTTTTAAATTTATTTATAGTTATAAAAAACATTTACCTGACAACCAATTTCCTCTAATAATTAATCTAAGTAGATAATAATGAATAATTCATATTCTATTCCTGAAATTATTATAAACTTAATAAACTAATTTAATATATAATTTCATTATAAATTAATGAAATTATATATTAAATTTTTACTTGTCAGGAAACTTCACTCTTGCCAGGGAACTCCTCCCTCAAAAATTTTATTTATATTTAAATTAAAGGATCCATAATATCAATTTTGAGCATGAGAATTAATTTGAGATGCATCTTAGCTATCTTTTTGTTCAATGGCAATTTAAGCAACAGAGTATGTTTGAATTTGTTTGATTATAATTCATTACTAAATTCTTAGAATCTGTTTAATTTTTTGAAGTAGCAATTTTTACTGACTAGTCATCTGTGACTCCAAGCAAAGTTGTAACGGTAAAACATAACTTAAAGACACAATATTAGTGGAAATTTGTTCAGTTGAGCTTGAAATTTAAATAGATTCTTGAATACTAACTTGTACCATTATAGGCACAAGCAAGAGTTGATTAAAAGGGAAAATCTTTGTAAAAAATGAATAAATATATTCATAACTATAAGTGTTGTGGACACGATGACAGCGGTCTTCTAATGATAGACTATGTCAAGTACATTATTATATAATCAATAATGTTTATTTTTACGTAAACCACATTTGATAGGGCTACTTAATAGATTCTGTAAGTGATCCAAAAGAATTAATTCTCTAAGAAGATTAGGGAGATCAGATAAAAGGACATGGAAAATCAAACCTAAATTGAGATTATCACGAATGTTGTTTAATTAATCCTGAGTGTAAAAGAATTGGAACTGCATAAATATTATTATACAAGATCAGGTAAGAGTGTTAAATATATATTAAAAATGATTTAAAAAAATTATAGAGAGAGCTTAATTGAAAGCAGAATTTATATGCATGAATAATGAGACTCTAAAGAAATGATAAAGCAGTGCAATTTGACAATTCTTAATAATATACAAAGAAGATGACTAGATATTATAATCTAAATTCAGTAGAATGGAATCAAAAGAGATACAACCGCAAAAGATACAGCTTCTGGAGATAGCTGATAAGATAATGTCTGATCATCGAGACAAAAGCAAGGATCAAGAAACAATCAAAATTAAAGACATTCTTGAAAATTTTAAATTCAAAAATATAATTTTAGTTAGGCAATAGCAATATATCAGATTGGTGTTATAGTCTAATAAAATAATGAGGCTGATTACCTCAATGAAGAAAAGTAATATAAAGATGTGATCAGATCATATCCATCTTATGAGGGAAATGGATTGCATATTTATAATTATTATACATAAATACTCATTCACTTTTATACAATCTGTTTTGTAAATAGTGTTGTGATTATATGCAATCATAATAATTGGAAATATTGATAAATTTATATAGTTATGCTTAATTATAAAGTTTGCCGATGATTATGGAGTACTTACTCAAGTTTTTGATTTTGATAATTTGACTCATTAATCTAATCACTACAACCTATAAACAATTAACTGTTTATAACTAAGAATTCATGCTAATCAGAAATAATTTCAGTTAAATTAATAAATATTAGTTTAATAATAATATATGGCATTCTTACTGTAAAGTATAGATATTTTAATAAATTAAAGCAATTTTAGTAAATTAATTTAAATATAATGTGTAAAATTACATTTATAACTAGAGTATATGATGAGTATAAGGAGGATCTTTGTGAAGAATATTGTTTATCTATATATAATAAACAATTTTTTTAAATATAAAAACAATAATAATACTTATTAACTCACATCTAGATTTTAGAAAATCTACGAGTATAAAAAAATATTAAAGGATCAAGTACGCCTATTCTAAATTTAATTCAAGCTAAAATTAGGTACACGACAGAATTTTGTTAGAGTTTGAGTCCATTTTTCATTTCTAAAGTCGTCAACACTACGAATTCTTTTAACTTCAATTTTTGTTTATAAAAACAATTAAATTGTATTAATTCTATGTGACTGAGCTGTAAAAATACCAAAATCATCTTTAAAGTTTCCATATTTATTATTATTCATGGATTATAATGTGAAAAACGTTATTCTTTTATTATCCACTATGAATGATCAACAGGAGAAGCCGATGAATAAGCAAGTATGCTTTAAAGACAAACTCAAGATTGAAAAATCTAACCTAACAAGAAAATTAATAAACCATAAAAAAAGAGAGTTAAATGGACTGATCAATATAAGAATAATGTCACTAGATGAATCTCAATGTAATGACAAAGTAGATCTGGTTTAGATATTGCAAGATTATTTCAGCTAAGAAAGAGTAAGAACCTTAAGTGATAGGAATAGCAATAATGTTAGAATGTTAGCCGAGAATCAACAATGAAAAGAGCTCTGGTGAAGTATGTATGAAGACAATGAGCATGCAAGAAGGAGAGGGAAAAAGGAATACTAACTTTGGTAAGAAAAATATATTGCATTTTGAAGAGATCATCTTGTAGTAGCTACATGACTCCAGAAAGACACTTCTCGGAAGAGTTTATAGTATTTTTATTAATAAAATAAAATACTGTAATTTAGCATAGTGAGAATGAATTGCCTGATCATGCCTACGATTGTCATAATTAAAGAAATCTCTTACATTTCCAAAGGAATAAGCAAGTAATCATTAATTAAAACATATAATACTTGATTACTCCTTCTGATTCTATTTTATTTACTTTTAATGTAAAATTGAATGAATAAAAATACAATAAATGTGCTTTATTTTATGTAGATTAATTGAAAATGATTATGTTAAAGTTTGAACTATTTATAATTTCTTAAACAGCAAATAAATTAGAATCATTGTATTATCACTGACAATACTAAATAATTAAAAACTATGTGTAATATGATAGGAGACAAAAATAAAATGTAATTTATTATATTAAAATGAAAGAAAATTTATTGTTTTGAGCCATTTTATTTTTAGACTTGCTCATAGCTGATATTTATTATAATACAGAAAAATTAACTATTTGAATCTTTACGATAATTTAATTAAATATCATAATATCCTTTAATCAAAGTAGGCTACTGCTTAAATTAAGAAGTAGATTGGAACTATTATTTGGAAGATAGTTAATTAAAATGCTAAAGATATTTCGAATAGATAAAGGGAGTAATAGCTCCAGTTAGCAGCTAAGGATCCATTAAAAAATGCCAGAATTAAATTATCCTGAGGATTAAGAAACAAAAAAGAAGGTTAAGGAATATGACTCAAGAAATGACGTGAAAACTATAAATACTATAAATTAAGATAAATCAGCTCATTGAGTAGTTATTAAGAGCAATATGGCAGCAGTTCAAGGTGAAGAATAAAATGACAAAACCATAAAGATTGCTAGAGTGATGAAACTGAAAATAGAGATACTACATTATGCTTGATTTTAAATTGGAACTGGGGAGGTTAGGATCACAACATAAGAAGAGAAAATGTACTGAGTGTATGAATAGTAGGTGAATCAAATCGGAAATGTAAGGAAATTAAGAGAAAGCTTAGGGCAACAAATACTCATATATAGGATAAAAGGTTTTTAATAGAACTACAATAAGGTATTAGAAATAGTAAAGATTATGGAGCAAAAAATAAGTAAGCAATATCAGTACAATGGAAAAATTTGACTTAAATTGAAGGGTATTTGTTCATAAAATATTAGAGTTGTTGAAAAATGGTCTAAGATTTTGATGGAACAAATAGGAATGACATTAAAACAGGAGAATATACTATTTCAGAGTAAATTCTGCCTAAGAAAATAGCAGCAAAGAAAGAAAGGAGAAAAACATCATAGAAATTTATAAATAATGGAAAGGAATGAATTTTTGTAAAGATATTAAAGATACCAATTTACTTAACATATAAATAATAATTAAATTTATAATTATTAAGATATTTTTTGTTTAAAAAAACTCTGTATTTAGATTTACTATTATATTTTTCTATCAGGTCTATTCTCAAGATACTAGCTATCTTGCCTAATTAATATTATATTAAATTGCTTTAATTTTCAACTTTATCCAGAGCAGATATTGGCTTATTTCC
>ARYC01010304.1:0-16838 GCA_000711775.1 Oxytricha trifallax | reverse complement strand
AATAAAAATAAAATATTTCCACTTGTGCAATTATTTTAATAATAAAATTTGTAATGCTTAAAAATGATGATGGATTCCTTGATGAAATTATCTCTTAATTTATATTTATATTTCTTTATACTAATATGTTTTTAGAAATATTATTTTAGAAGATTATTAAGCAATCTATTAATAGTTCTAATCACAATTAAAGTGAATTTGGGGATATTTTTGTTCTCCTATATAAAATATTTTTTTCAATTCAATTAAATATTCTGTATTTTTAATATTAGCTTTTATTCTTAAGAAATTTTAATTTAATTTATTATATAATAAATCGACAAGAAACAATAAAATCATATAATTTAATTTGTATTTTTAGATAATATTTAAATTTAATATTCGTAATAAAGTATGATGCAAGTACGAATAGGATCCACAGTTTTTTATATTAATATTATCAAAGATATATTTTTTTAAAAAACTTAATAATCTAGAATCATTTAGATAAATGATTATCATTAAATCAAAATAAATAAATATATTTAAATTTTTATTGAAGGTATACATTCAAAATTGTAAAATTAAATTACAATTATATAAATTAGTGGCAATTAAAGTTGGCTAATATGAACGATATTGGGCTCATTCGATAGAGGATTCAAATTTAGCATGACTTTATTATTTATAATAGTTGCATTCTTATACAGTTTTTTTGGCTGCTCCTAGTAACACATTAGACAGATTAACACAATATCATTAGATTTTTTATTGATAAATATTGCTTTTCAGTAAAATTTTTAATTTATTTTTTTGAGAGTCATTTATTTTAATTTCTGTCTCTTGAGGTATTCAAACTTGAATTTTTTTTATTGAAATATAGTAGAATTATAGCAACTTAGTTTTGGACCTACTGCCCAGACGGTTGGTCAACTAACTAATTCTGATAGGGCATGGGGTTCGAAACATAGGATTCGCTGATATTTGTACCTGGTAAAAAGCACGGAATATCCCAGGGTTCTGTAGTGTCTGTACCTGGTAAAAAGCACGGGATACTCGTACGGAGCTGGTATGACGTTAAATGGCAGCACATGACCCGGCTTGGAAATCCGGAGTGGCTACATGGAAGAAAGGACACGTGTTTGGACTACGGTCGAGTTTGGTGGTGACCACACCTGATGCTTCCGGAGGGGAGGTCGGGAGGAAGATTACCTTCAGTATTATTTCCCCTTAATATTAATTTCCTAATAACTTAACTCACTAATTAATAATAGTAACTTTTGAAATATATAAATCTAGCTAAACACAATATATTTATCTGAGTTAATTAATATTTGTGGAAAATAACAAAACAAAAACTCAAAAAAGAACATTCATTATTCTAATTAATTTTTTTGCTTTTTTTTAAATCCATTTCAATTTTAAAATTTTGATTATAAATTATTGAAAAATATTGAAAACGCTTTGATAATTAATTTTATAATGTTAGATCTATGAGAGACACGAATGAAAATCAATGACTCTCTTATATCATGAAGATAGATTTTATAGATTATTCTATTAAAATTCATTTAAATTATTTTAAAAAATTAATAAAATGGAGGTTTTTTTAGCCAAAAGTCGTCCTGCTTCTTTCTACATCAATTAAAAATGTGTTAGGAGGCAACTATTATAATCTGTGGAGCGAGGAATCTCGACTTTAATGTGAGGGTATAATATATTGAATTTAGATGCATCCAAGTATAGTCGAGTTATCTTGCTCCAGGGATGCAATAAATAGTATTGCCAATCACTAAGTATGTCAAGCTTATATTAAATCTTTTTTTGAATAAGATTTAGATATATAAATTTGCAAACATTAATTGAAAATATTATTATTTAAATAATTTTGATTTCATTAAATTTTCAGGTTCTTAAATATTGCGACAATATTATTGTTTAAAATTTTACTAATTATATTGCTTTTTGGCAAAAAATATGTTAGAAAAATAATTTTTCACTTTATCAATCATTTATAGGGCAAGGTTTATATTTATAATGTAAAGAAATTAACAATAGAAGAATTAATTAATCATTAGTTCCATTTATTGTAAATTTAAATATAATTCAAAATTGTAATTAATAACTAAGCGAAAATAAAATACAAAATAAACAATATTATTTCAATTTTTATTTAAAAATCTACAATTTATATTTAAAAATCTACAATTTATATTATAAATTTCATAAATATAATTTATGAAAGAAATATTGGAATGAATATTTGTTCTGACCAAGACCCCCCCTTGTAATAAATTTTTCAAATTATATGAAAAACATATTCTTATACTTTGGATCATGCTCTATCTTTAAAACAATCATGCCCTTCGGGCAGCTACTATAATATATTATTTTGTTTTGATAAGTATAACTACCTCTGTCGACTTTTGTTGATGCATTCTTTTTTAAGAAAACATTACAAATGAAATTTATATTTGAGTGTCATTAATTTTATTTTAATTATTTCTATTAATAAACTAACAAAAAAATATTTTTAAAAATTTTATCTCTATAATCAGCTTAATCCGACATAATTCTTTATAATAATAATATGATAAACATTTTTAATTTTGTAAATATTTAACTTCTCAGATCTTAATTAATGTTGAAAACAATTTAAGCTTAAGAGTAATTTTTTTGATAAACTATTTTATATAAATCACAATCTTTTTATTCAATGAATTCATATTATTTTTAAGTAAGATAGGTTGTGAAGTTCATTAACCTACAATAAATTAAATTTATTATTTTTTAATTAATTATATAAATTAATTCTTTTTTTAGGGTCCATTCACAATTGCAATTAATTTCAAAAATATAATCCTTCTTTATATATTGAGGAAGAAAATCAGTTTAAAATAATAATTTTAAATCTTAAAAGAGATAATCATGCATCAAACTTCTAGAAAAAATTAGCCTTATCAATATATCATTATTATTGAATATTTACATTCTGTTAATTTCTAAATAAACATACTTTTTTTATATAGGATTTTAAAACTTTAATTGGAAAGATAATGAGAGATTTCTTTATTTTTATTAGAAATAAAAAACTATAATCTACTGATCTAATATTCTTTGGTAAATCTCTATTAGATTATTTTTTTCTTTTGCTGTTTTTGAAATCTACAACTTAATAAATTAAAAAAACAAGCCTTAAAGTAAAGGGTATACTTATATTTATATTAGAAGATTTTAAAAATGAATTTACTTTGTTATCAATAAAATTTTAAATGAGATAATTAGCTATTGTTTAAATTAATATAATTGATTTCAATATTAATTAATATCTGAGAAGTTAAATATTTACTAATTTAAAAGGTTTATCATATTATTATAAAGAAGAATTATGTCGGATTAAGCTGATTATAGAGATAAAATCTATAAAATATTTTTTGTTAGTCTCTTAATAGAAATAATTAAAATAAAATTAATGACACTCAAATAAAAATTTCATTTGTAATGTTTTCTTAAAGAAGCATGCATCATCAAAAGTCGAGAGACGAAGTGATACTTATCAAATTAAAAATAAATAACAGTAGTTCCCGTAGGGCAATATTTTTTTAAGATTGATCATGATTCAAATCATAAGAATATGTTTTTCATATAATTTGAAAAATTTATTATAAGGGGGGGTCTTGGTCAGAACAAATATTTATCTGTCTTAAATAAATTTGGAATTTGAAGCTTGGTTGGTACTCGTGTCTTATAATTCTATCCTTTCAAATGGATCGTAATTTTTCGGTATGCCTAATTATCTTTCAGAGTATTTTATCCTAAGAAAATTATATTGTAGAAATACATTTGAATTTGGAAAATTAATTATAATTAAAATAAATATAAATCAAAATCGTCGCAGTTAAAGTTGGCCAATTTAAACGATCTTGGGCTCATTTGATAGAGAATTTAAAATTAGCTGGACTTAGTTATTGGCGGTACTATTTTATCGCATCCCTGGAGGGAGATAACTCGACTTTAATTAAACTCATCTAAATTCATTAAATTATGCCCCTCACATTAAAGTGAAGTTATCTTGCTTCAGCAATGCGATAAAATAGTACCGCTTATTTTAAAGTCCAGCTAATTTTGAATTCTCTATCGAATGAGCCATAGATCGTTTAAATTGGCCATCTTTAACTGCCACAATTTTGATTTATTATTAATTTAATTATAATTAATTTTCCAAATTCAAATGTATTTCTACAATAATAATATTAATAGATGAAAATATTGTTATAATGACTTGAATTACTAGGCTAATTGAAATAAATGAAATAACATCTATTTCGCACTATTGATAAAATAAAAGATCAAGAAATATTAATTTTTATTAGAAATACAAACTGTAACAATTTATGAATTTATCTTTTTAATAATATGCAATAAAATAAAAATAAGCAAAAATACAGAGACTTCTGATTTTATCATTCGAATTTTTCAACTAAATGAATAAACTTGACGAGTTTATATTATATTTACTTATGATTCTTTAAAATCATTTTATTTCAACGAAGGTGATTAATATTTATTATAATAGTCCATCTTAAGTTTCTCTTAATTAAAGTTTTACTTTGATTTCCTGTTATTTATCAGAGATTCGCTCATTCATAGCACTAACTTTTAAATAAATTAATTAACATAAAATATTTATAGTATTAATGTTCGATTTGTGCATAAATTACATTTATATATTGATTTACATACAATCACGACTTACATTAATCATGATATTCAATTGTGCTCTTAAAGTTTTAGATAGATTTAGATTTATTCTCTAATCTTTTAAACCCATTCATTTTTTAATCTTAATGATAGTAATTTAATTATGTTATAATTTAAATACATTAATTTTTAATTTCAAAGATTATGATCAATAATATTTTTTAAATTGAGACTAGAAATAAGACAATAAAAAAAACTTTATTAATAAGGATAATTTTCAGTATTTATTCTGTTACAATGTGCTTTAGTTTTATATCAAAAGTTAAATAAAAATAATAATTATATCTAAAGAGCAGCATCGTTAAACTTATTAATCGTTTATTATATAGCATTTTCATTCCAAGGCTTATTAAATTGCTATAATTATTCTACTTTCTAATTAAAATTATAAAGTTTATAGATTATAACCAAATTATAGGGGAGGTGAAACCTTAACCTATTAGGCATTGCCTTAACATAAAATAAATTTAATAATATTCAAAGTGAAATAAATTTTAATAACTAATTTAACTTGAATAAAATAAAAGTAATCGAAATTTGGATTTCATTTTAAGGTTCAATCATTTTTTGTACCCAAACTATTTTATAATCTAATGAAAATCATTAATCTTGTATCTTAATTTTAATTCGTTTTCATTCGAATCTATAATATCTGGGTGTTTTTATTTTATTTTTAAGTTTTTATTATTAATAAATGAAAGAGATGGTTTGTTTCTTGTTTTACTATTCTTGTAGTTAAAAGACCATTACTTTTTATTTTAAACTTTAGCCAACTACATTTTATGTTAATTGGAAAGATTTTTAAATGTAAAGGTTTTTTATTTAGTAAGGATTTGATTCTATTTTATTTATGTTTAGTTATTCGTGAAGTCATCTTCATGGTAACTAAATGAATTATCATATGCTTAGGATTTTAAACAAAAATTAAATGATAATAATTCTAGAGAGTTAACTATATTCATGTCGCTTTACATCTCATCAGTTTAATAAGATGTTTTTTGTGTTTTCTTAATAGAAGACTTGAATTTTGAGAAGATTGCTTTTACTCTTTGTTTCAGTTAACCAAAAGCTGCTTTAATACTTTTTAATGATATAACAATCATTATAACCATGTTAGTAAGTAAATTAGTTGAAGTAATTCCAATTAGGATGTATCCCAAGTCATTTCTGATTATTGGATTGCTCACAAATGAAGTAAAAGCAAATAAGCAATACGAAATACTCATTATACATATCTCATTAAATATTTCTAGGTGATTTAGCTTTATTAGTTAGTTAAACTTAAGAAAGACAAGTTTGGATGTAAAAAAACATTGATGATTGCCAAAATTTAGTATTATCAGGCTTCCCAAACGTTACAAGATTTATTAATAATCTATATAGGCTCAATTTTAAAATAAAATAAGCAATTTAGCTTTAGGAAAATGATATATATATATATTAAGTTTCACTAAATCTATAATTTAAAGAATTATTATTAAACTTATACTTTACACTGTGAAAATATACAAAAATGAAATAATTAGGAGCTCCTTTTAGATAACAGTCATTTACTTTTTGTGGTGTTTGCTTAATTAAAAATAACATAAAATTCTATCTAAAGATTCTATCGAAGTATTATGAATCTTTCAAACATTTTAAAAGAAATATGAAGTAAAATCTTTTGATTATCAATTTAGGACAGAATCTAATTCAGAGAAAATAACTATAAAAACTAAAAATGCATTTTAATTGATTTAGGGCTTAATTTTATAAATAAAATGTTAATTGAAATTTTCTAATGGTTTGAATGCGATTAGATAAATTATTGAAAAGAGGTTTATCATTAGAAACAGCTAGATTTAAATAACAGGAAAACCAAGAAACTGAAAACTGATAAAAGCAATAAGTAATCTTCTAAATGTAAAAACTGTGTTGAATATTACCGAAAATCTTGATTTCAAATTAATTCCTTCATACAAGCTTCCTAAAATAAATAAGTATTTATACTTACTTATTTTAATATTTTTCCTATCTTTTCAACATTAAATCTAAAAAACTACTTTGAAATTGAATGCAAAACGATTTTAAGCAATTATAATAAAATTCGATTTTAAAATTCTTAATCTGTGTATGGCATCTCTATAATCTTTAAAAATATAGTATTCTGCAGATTAATTTCTAATTAATACCAGGAGCAATTAATTTTAGTTAAAATTACCTTTTCGTTCATTCATATATAAAAGTTTAGAAAAGTTAATTAAATTTATCTAATAGAAAACATGTAGAGAGATGATTAAATAAGTCTGAACAACAAAAATAGTACTTTAATTAAATTTTTTGCTTGATAATTATATCATAAGTATTCCAAATAGTTTTGGTTTAATTTTTTGAATCTTACAAGTTATTGAAGTTTTTTAGTGTTAAAATTGAAATTAGAAAGGGGTAAGATAAAACAGCTGACAACAAAAGCAGAGTAATTATAGTTTAATTATAAACTAAAGAAATAAATTTAAGTTCTATTTATTAGAATCATTTGATTTTATAACATATTTAACCTCAAATATTTATTATGATGATTTCAATTATTTAGAAAAATATTAATTCTAAAATGAGGAATATAAAATTGTTTTTTTAAAAAAAAACTCACTTAATATCTTTCAAATTTTGATTGATATTGTTGATGAAGTAATTTTTAAAATTACATCCATAAATAATTTCTGGTCAAATTGATCTAAAGCTATATGATGATATAATGTAATATTATTCTATGAGTTTTTATAAGTTCCTATATTTGTATATACCGAAGAATCTATATTCTTTTTGATCTATTCTAATCAAACTATGTAAACTAAAACAATGATAAAATCATTTGAAGAAATGCTATTTACCCTTTTAAAATATCATTGCCTGTAAATAAATTCTTCACACATGTTTATATTTCATAAAGAAATAGATTATATTTCCCTATTTTAAAGTAGATATTACCTGAATTGTTGAATTAGAAATAATTAATAGAGTTATAAACAATTTTTCTCACTAATTTAAAATATCCATAATAAATCTATGCACCCATATTAAATTTCATTTAAATTTCTTTTAAAATTAAATAAATAATTTTGCATTTAATTTTTACAATAATGAAGCGAATATTTTTTCAGAATTTGCCCAGCTTAGCTAAAGTATTATTAAAAAATGTTAAATCTTACAAATTTCAAATTAATTAGTACTGAAACTGATATCTGTAGATAGCCTTCCAAAATGAATCGTAGTATTTTATTATTTAATTATATAAATTTAGATTTGTGAAATTATAAATATTAGCAAGGAGTTGAATATAAATTTCTTTTTCAAAATCAAATAAAGCTTTGTAAATGGCCTGAAGCAAAAGCCTAAGATTTTAACAACGAGGATTGTTGAATAGATAATCAAAATGCCCATTAAAAAGTAAAACATACTCCCCATGTTCTAAATTATATCTAAGTACTCATATCGTGAGTGAGTTAAGTTTAACATGAATAATAAAATTATGAAAAGATATCCATTTCTTCAAAATTATCAGAATATGAACTTTACTGTTAGCTCTAATCATCTTCACTTACATCTGTAGTTTCATCTTTTAAGTCTAAAATCTCCTCATCTAACTTCTATAATTATATTAAAGTCTATATTATATCATCTTTAATATGATAATAAGTAGGAAGAATTAAAACCAAGATTTTTATAAAATACATTAAGAAAGAGTCAATAATTTTTGATTAGAATTTAATAAAAAAATTAACCAAAAAGTAGTTTTTAATTTTTGAAAATAATTTATTCGAGTAATTCAGTATACCATAACTTTGGATATTTAGATTTATAATATTGATAAACCAATTAATTCTTGAAATTTCAATTGTGTTAAATATAATAAAATACTTAAATCAATTTATTGGAAAAGTTTTTATCGACTTTGAATTAAATTTTTGGTGTTGACGTCCGTGTCTACCAGCAACGTCTGGGCCTCCCAAAAACGTCAGGGCCTCCCACAAACGCCATGGCCTCCCAGCATCATCAGGTCCTTCCAAAGGGCATCATGGCCTCCCAGCAAAAGTCAGTACCTCCCAGCCACTTCAGGGACTCCCAGCCAACTCATGGCCTTTCACATTTTATATCAATAAAAAAATGATAATTTTATAGAAAATTTTAGATTTTAAATCGTTTTTTTTATAATTAGTTTACCGTTCATAAAAAAAGAAAAACATTTTTTTGCATTAAATTTGGGTGAGTGCCTAGGTAAAAAACGAATAATAGAGAAAAATAACATTGGTGCGTAGCTAGTAAATTTTCTATTTTTATCGATGTATTAATTGAGGCTGAATTTATTTCAGACTCTTTTAGGAATTGGAGTAACATGCAGGTGTTACAAAGGAAGATAAACTAACTTTTCATCATATTTAAGAAAACAATATCACGTTAAATTAATCTTCTAAACAATATATTGGTTATTTTTATAATTAATAATCTCTAATATTGATGAATGTATGAAAAAAGTATACAGCTAAATAAAAATATTTTTCTAATTAAATGATAATTTAACATTTTAACTAATGGCTTATATCAAAATATTAAAGAATTAAATAAAACAAAAATATATTTTTATAGAAGTATTTAAACTTAATTAAATGGCAATATTGTGGCCAACTTACTTAGCTCTTTTCATTATTATAAGAACTTTTATTATAAATTTCATTTTTATATTAGTTTAAAATATAATATAAATTACTTTTTTAACTCTAAACTATCAATTTCTATAAACTGTTTAACTTGGAACTGTAACCACAAAAAATTTTCAATTATTTAACATCTATCTATATTTACTATAATATTTTGTCGCTAAAATTAGTTATCAAATCTTTAATAATCATTATTAAAATAGAATAAACTAAAAACTTATATTTCAACTACCTGAAATAATACGTAGAGATTAAATATAAGTACCATAAATTTATAAAATTCAGATTTTAATTATTGATAAATATTATTCATGTTTAAGATATCAAAAATAATAAAAAATAATATAGAGGTTCATGAGAGATTACAGCCAATTATTTTAGTAATTAGTTAAGTATTCAAATTTTTGTTCGTTTTAAAACAAATGAAACATAAATATAAACTTATAATTAATAGATTACAATATATTATTTAATATAATAATTACTAGTTACAGGAAAATAACAAAATTTCCTATGTTAAATTGTTTTAATAAAATTGAAGATACTAACAAGTAATTTTCTAAGTGTAATGTGTATATATATAAGCGAATAAATAAAAAGTCTTAAAGTATAGATATTGTAAAAATACACTATTTTTCAAAAGAAAAACCTGATTAAAAAATAACATTATCCATAAGGATCTAAATTTTTAAAAAAATTTAGAATCTAACTAATTTTAGAAATAATATTGTAATTAAATTAAATTAAATAATGATATCACTATTCTAAATATTGATCATACTTGTGATATGATTTCGGGTTCTAAAAAAGAATTTTAATAGAATTCTAAACCTATTTGAATCATTCTAGAGAATGGGAAATATTTTTTAATAAAATAGAATTTTCAAATGTTAAATTTTGAAAAATAATATTAAAAATTTGTTAGTGTCTTTTTAACTTTGTATTAATAAAGAAATTTGTATTTAAAAATTAGTATAACTTGAACTAAAACTAAAGTTTAATTGAGTTATATAAAAAGATTTTATTATCTTTATTATAATAACTTTTGGGAGGCCATGATGCTTCTGGGAGGCACGACGACAACACACAAATTTTTTATCCTTTTTTTCAACACTTAGACTTTAATAAAATATTAAGATAAAAGGTTTAATTTATATTTATTATATTATATTTTATTTTTTCCTCTCAATATCAAATGAAGACATTGATGTTAGCAAATTGTAAAACATTTTTGAGTTTGAAATATTAATTTAAATATATTGATTTGAGTTTGCAGGAAATTAAATGTCGAATAGAGGCATTGCTAAAATAAGTTAGAGAGCATTTAAAAGAATAAACTAAATTTAAAGTATTTGAAATGCGTTTTATAATATATTTAGATTAATCATTCCCCATAAATATGATAAGGACTAAGACCTAAAATGATTAAGATGCTTGTTATAATTACATTATGAGATTTATCGCAAAATTGCTTATCACCATAACTTATGTAGCATCTTTAGCAGACTCCAGTAGTTCTTTATTTTTATATTGCCAAATTTAATATTCCATAATAAATTAAAAAATTATATCAATTATTTTTAAATTGATAATACAGAAGACCTAAAGATGAATTTATCATAACAATATTTCTTACTATTTTTGTCAAGTTATAAGCATTATCATAAAATGTATATATAAATTTGCGATAATATTTATAATTGGGTATCGAGTCAGAACAGGTGTATTGCAACCTAATCGGTTATAAAGTACTTGCGTCTTTGAATAGTCCATTTCTCATGAATATTATATTAAGTTTATCCCTTTCTTAAATAGAAACATAAAGAGCATTCTCAAAATATAACTGTATTACTAATTACTTGTGTGTGCAATCATTTAATAGCATATAATTATGTTTTTATCAGTAACTTTCCATGAAAAATCAAGCATTTTTATATCACTGGTCTCTGCTGGTTCGATGATTAATTGCTTAAATATATTTACTATTATATTAATAGTAAAGTAGTCAAATCAATTGCATGGCAATTTGGAGGTTTTTTAATCTCTCGATTGAATTTAACAAGCACTTCCCCATACTTAGTTATCTTCTAAATTATTGCTTTTAACAACGTAGATGTATTGTTTCTTATGATATTGTTCGATAATTCAGTTTTAAGTTGTTCATTAATAGATGAAATATCATTTATGTTATATGATAACATAAATTTGCTTAAAGTTACCATATTATTATAAAATAATGGTACAATCAAAATCTTAAAACAAAAAATGCAAGTAACGAATTTTTATTAGGGCTTAATTATTTCTCGTTAATTTGAACAAAATAAAACAAATATAAGATCATATTATTTTACGAATAATGATGCTCATTTATAAATAATTTAAACAATGATAAAAATTGACAGAATTATCTATATTTGTCATAAATTAAATATACACACCCTTTTTGATTTACACTAATGAAAATTATTTTTGTCAATATATTATATATTAGCTATAAAGATGTTTTATTTTGAATTACCACCATATTTTAATATTATGGAAAAATACGTGGAGCCCACTAGATCATAGTTAATTAAATTGAAAAAATAAATAAACGTTAAGAATAATTATTTGTTTATACCTAACTAAATTTGAGATGAGCCTACAATTATGTTGATGATTGTTGTTGATGATTTTTAATATTTATGATCATCCGACATAGTCACTTTACATTGATATTTCCCTATATCATCTTGTTTAGGTTTTAAAATTAAACCTGAAGATGAAATCTCTGTAAATTTAATAGCTCCTCCGCACTCAATTTTCATAGAGTAATTATCTTTATCTGGATCAGTAACAACAGGGAATATATAGTTTAACTCTTAGTCAATAATTATTTGTATATCATTAATTTGAGTTTAGAATGTGGGTGGTCCAGAATTCATAAGTGAGACAAATTTCTCATTAGGTTTCACTGCTATGCGAATAGTCAAATCCAAAAAATCCAGAACTGCTTAAGCTACATATTAAATTTACAGTTTTAATACTATTACTGTTTCAGAATAATATAAGTCAGTATCAATATAAATTCTAAAATATTTTATCAATGAAAATGGTTGTTTTATTAGTCAAATAGTTATATGAAATACCAGCTCTGACAGAGGAGTCATATTAAAATTATTGACAATTCTCATAATCTAACACGTTTTTGTATTAAATGTGAAATTAGAAAATTTGTACTCTTAAACCCCTGACTAAGGATGGTAAATAACATATTCTTTTTTACCTAAGGCATCAAAGCTTAAAAAATAATAATAAAATATTATTCTTAATTATTTAAATATCTAATTTATACGTATTAATTTATAACTTATAATATATAAACAAACAAAAATTAGCTTAGAATAAACTTTTTATTTATATATAGTCTAGAATTAATTGGTCTTTCAGTTATTAGGTAATCGAATATAGTTGCTAAAACATATAATAAGTTTACAAAAGACATTTAATTTATTAACTTTTTTATGATCAAAATAGTATTGCTTAATGAAATTTCCATTTTCCATGATATTAATACATTTATTATAAAATATTTAATCTTTAATTTCTTGATTCAGTGGAACCACATCTTATTTATGATTATATATATATATATATAAATTTCTATCATTAAATAACTACAATAAAAAAGTTGAATATTTCAAAAGCTTAAGCTTAAAGATCCTGTACAAACCTATAGCAATGGTATATTATTCTAAAATTAATATAATTTTTCTAAAATTTATGAAAATTTGTTTTTGTTTATAGTAATAATTTACTAGTCCAGATATGATGGCTTTTACATGATTGAAATGTGATTTATATTTATAAAGTCATGTAGTCATTGAAAAATATAAAAATTAAATAAGTTTAGAATTTTAGGTTGTCTTAGAATCGTCAGTTTATTCTTATTCTATTTGCTGTTGAATCATATGTTACAATTAAATCAAAATAATATTAAATATAAATAAATTAAAAAAATTTTTATTTATTCAATTAAAAAAGATTATATGAATTTTTAACAATATGATATTGTAGATAACTAAATATTATATTTTTTAATCATATTTTAAACGATTTCAAAATCATTGCTACTATAATTATTAAAGATATTATAACAGCGCGAGTGAACGTATTTAAATGTGTTTTCTGTTTTTTTTAGATTTATATATCAAACTTTAAATGTAGATCAATATAATAAAATTATTCAAAATACAGTTAAAATTATTTAATCTTCATTTTATTTTTATATCTATTTTATTAGATTATTTTTTTAAGTTTATGAAAAAAAATTAGGGATATTATTTAAATAACTAAATGGGATTTTTTTTTATTTTTTTTAAAAAATTAACTTTATAATACTTTTGTTTTCTCATGATTATATTTTTTTTAATTTTAATTAAAAATCGAAGAAAATAATGAAATAATTATAGATTTATCACTTTATGTAGAATGTTAAAATATGAAGGTAGCACAATCTTTTATAATTTTATTAACAAAATTATAAGAATTTGATTGTTTTTCATCAAAAGTTTTTTCTTATTGACTAGTATTATTATTTTATAGATGTTCTTTGATCTAAATATTAAAAAAATTTATTTATGGTATGAATTAATCTTTAAAGATACTAGAAATAAATTGCAAAAGTTTTTAGGCAAAAAAATATGAAATATTCATTATTGTTATTATTAATTTCTTGATAATAATCTTCTTTATTTTTAATTTATTAGATATTAAATTATCACTATTACCTTATTTTTCTATAATAAAATAATTAACTAATGAGTAATTATTTTTAATAATAAATCAGATTATTTAACGAAGAGATTTGGTCTTTAATGATGAAATGTTAAAGAGAGTTGAATATTTAAAAAATATATAACATATCTCCCCTGTTTAATTTTCATTAGGCTGAATCCTAAAACGTTTAATTTTAACATTAATTCATTCTTTATTTTTTGAATTATATATTAAAGTTCCATCTGTGCATAAATAGGAACTTAACTAAAAGCTTGGCACTGAGATAACTTGAGTTGGTAACCCGATAGTATAAGATTATGAAATTGGAGATACTGTATTAAATGTTAAAAAACTCGTTGAACAGTACCTATTTAAAAAAATAATATAATTCTAATTAATTTATGTTCAATGATAGATCTGCAGATACCATCGGAAGATTAGTATCAATAATCATTCATTAAAAAATATAATAATTAATAATTTTAATTCTTACTCATTGCTTTTAGATTTTGTCAAAAAATTTTAATAAAAATCGAAAATTTAATACTCTAAAACAATAATTAATTTTTTTACTTAGAATAAGTTTCAAGAGAGCAGTTTAAATAAACTTCATTAATAATAAATGATTTAAAAATAATTTCATTCTCAAGATATAATTCAAATTATTTTTATAGTTTAGGAAAATATCAATTTCCTCAAAGGATTCAAATCGATAACTTGACAAAGAAAATATTTATAATAAGTATTTAGGCTTTATTAATTCATTTTAAGGTTTGAATTTCATAGATTTTAAAGATTATTTTATTTATAAATACTTAATTTTTTATTTTTGCTTTATTTTTAATTAAAAGAAATCGTTTAATTGTCTGAGTAACAGTAGTAATCTAAATCTAAGTTACTTAAGCAAAAGATAATTATAATAAATTTTTTAAAATACATGAAATATAGTTAAAGTAACTAACTAATTTTTTAATTATTTAACTTAAAAAAATAGGCTAATTTCATTTTAATTAAAAAGAAATCATCGTATAAGTAAACATTTAATCAACAGGTGAGCGTATTGTTGACCAGCATGTGTTTTGTTGAATATTGGACATTATAAATCCCTAGTTATAGATAAATTAAGATGCTTAATTGGAAATTTTCTAAGTCCCGCCCACATAGTTTAATATTTATATATATATAATATGAATAAATTCGAAATTGGGAAGATATAATTAACTAAATTTATAATAAATCAAAATCGTGGAAGTTAAAGTTGGCCAATTGACGATCTTGGGCTTATTTGATAGAGAATTCAAAATTAGCTGGACTTTATTATTGGCGGTACTATTTTATTTCATCTCTGGAGCGAGATAACCTCACTTTAATTAAGCGTCTCTAAATTCATTAAATTATACTCTCACATTAAAGTGATGTTATCTCGCTCTAGGTATGCGATAAAATAGTACCGCCAATAGTAAAGTCCAGCTAATTTTGAATTCTCTATCGAATGAGCCCAAGATCGTTCAAATTGCCAACTTTAACTTCCACTATTTTGATTTATTTTAATTTTAATTGATTAATTTTCCGAATTCGAATGTATTCCTACAATAGTATTAATCAAGTATAATCGAAATTAGAGACTGTTATAAATGAATCAAAAATGAGATTAATTAGGATTATGTTCAAATCAAAGTATACTAATGTGTTTCAAACTGTCGAGATTATGAATTAAGATTAAATATTTTAATTATCAAAATTAGTTAACTGATCATACTTAAATTTAATTAATTATTAATTTAATCAACATTTTTAAACTAATTTCTATTTTAGGACAGTGACTTTTTCTTCTATTCTAATGACTTTCATTGCAATATTTTCTTGTGTTTTATTGTGAAAAAAATTAGATATCTTCAGGGTATCTTCCTTAAGCTATTTTCAGGATATCTTCCTAAAAGAAATTAAAAAAGTTAAAATTTTACAAAAGTAATAGAGCAACAGTCGCAATAGCAGTAAAAAGAGTAGAATCAGTAACAATAACAATATTAATCAAAATTATTAAAGTACAGCGATTTTTACTAAAAATCCAATTTACTTAACTCTCTTAATTCTAAGACTTAATGGGGAAGATGAATAAGATGACGAAGAAGATAAAAATGAAAACTAATTTACATATTTAAAATATCTAATATTTTCTAGAATTTCAGCTGTACTTTAATAATTTTTATTAATATTGTTATTGTTACTGATTCTACTCTTTTTACTGCTATTGCGACTGTTGCTCTATTACTTTTGTAAAATTTTAACTTTTTTAATTTCTTTTAGGAAGATATCCTGAAAATAGCTTAAGGAAGATACCCTGAAGATATCTAATTTTTTTCACAATAAAACACAAGAAAATATTGCAATGAAAGTCATTAGAATAGAAGAAAAAGTCACTGTCCTAAAATAGAAATTAGTTTAAAAATGTTGATTAAATTAATAATTAATTAAATTTAAGTATGATCAGTTAACTAATTTTGATAATTAAAATATTTAATCTTAATTCATAATCTCGACAGTTTGAAACACATTAGTATACTTTGATTTGAACATAATCCTAATTTATTTCATTTTTTGATTCTTTTATAACAGTCTCTACATTTCGATTATACTTGATTAATA
>ARYC01010303.1:0-17157 GCA_000711775.1 Oxytricha trifallax | reverse complement strand
AATCCTCTTTTATTGTACCAAGAACACCAAAGAAAAAGTTCCTCTCTGGTAGTTTATTAGAGAGTTGCTTCTTGGTAGGAAGGCAAACTACCACTTCCTCATCTAACATGGCATCCTCAGTAAGATTAGTGACTGAAATCTCAGGGTAGTTGGGAATTTCGATAAGTTTAATCTCTTTATTTTTAAAAGCTTTCTTCTCCTCAAAAGTATTGCTTTCAAGAATGAAATTTTGGTACCTTCCATCGTTGGAAGGAATAAACCAACTGCATAATATGTAAATAGTCATCAAGTTATCTTACCATGTAAAGTTAGGTATCGATAGAGATCTTCCTTACTTCTGAACCTTGATATCATTTCTTGAGCCTCGACTCTTTTCATTTGATCATTGAGTGATTCCATCTTTGTTCCTCTTCCTATTAATGAATTTCAAATTATAACTTATAGACTTCTGGATCCTATTGTTTAAAATCTTACTATTAAATATCGGCATCTTATAGGAGGTCAACCCTGCAAAGATACGTGGAGAAAGTTTACAGAAGCTGTAACAAACTGCAGAGATGAAGCTCCATTTTTATCAATTTAGTTCCATTAAATTAGTACTAAATTTGTTTAAATTTAATTAGTACTGGTACTAAATTCGTTTAATTTCAATTGGTACTAATTTAATAGTACCAAAACTTAATTAGTACCTAGTTTTAAACTAATGAGGTTTTAATGGAAAAGTTCCAATATGGTTCAAAACCTAACTGGTACCAGTACCAACCTCAATTTTTTCTAAGTTGGTACCAAAATTAAAAATATTAAGCATGAATTTAGAAAATTTATAGTTATAAACTTAGTATAAATATGATGTCTAACGCCTAAGAATCACCCATTGTTGTTGCAGTACCAACTCCTATACAAAGTTACTATAACTAGAGAGGTTATTAGAGCTTTATAATAGAAATTTAAATTTGAATTTAAACATGGCGGCTAACTTAAATCGCAAAGCAGTCTCTCTTGGCAGTGGATAATCTTAGCTAAACTTTGGATAAACTAAGAAGCAAGAGATCATATACATTGAAAAGGAGCCAGAGCTTAAAGCTCTTGAGTTTGAATCAGAGGTGTTTGTTCTAGAAATAAATATCAGGAAGCAGAGAGCAGAGATAAGTATTTAAACGCTAATCGAAGATGTTGAGGAGTTAAAAGAACATCTCCCACTAGAAAAGATTAAAGAATTCTAATGTCATGAATGCTAAAATTTCTTCTCAACTGATTCGAGCTTGAAGAGGCACATCAAAGAGATGCACTCTGGGAGAGATAAGATATATTTTAAGCACGAAAAGGTCGATGGCAGGTATTAGTGCACGACTTGCATGAAGTCTTACACTCACTCAGCTAAAGTTAAAAGACACATGCAAAAACATCATTTAAGTGAGTTTTAATGCAAGATAAAGAAACATAAATACTTATACCAGCCAAGAGAAAGTCCAATACTGTAGAGTCTTAAAGAGAGCAGGAAGAGAGACTTAAGAAGCAGAAACGTTTTGAGTCAATGAACCAACCAGCTAATGAATTATATATAGCATGCTTGTAAGAGAGAGCTATGTATATACCTGCATTAAATGCAGTAGATCTCAGTTTTTGCATTGACAACTATTTACATATTGATGTGCCTAACAAGGCAAAACTCATAGTAGTTGATTAGTATGCTTATAAAGTATATCCTTTCAAATATCTTATTAGGAACGAGCAGTATCAAAATGAGTTTGCCAATGAATACATAATACTAAGAGAGGCTCATAAAAGGTAATGCAAGAACTTGCTTAAACTCGATGGAGTTATTCTTGGACATGGTTTTATTGCACTACGACTCAAGAAATTTGAAATGACTCTCAGAGATTATCTCTACCATAATAGATACCCAGATGACTTGAATGAGATACTCACGGAAATGACCAAGGGTGTGAAAGAGCTGCATGATCTAGGGTATGTTCATAGAGATTTGAAGCCAGAAAATGTAATGCTAAATCTCTGTCCTTTAGAAATAGTAGTCATTGATTTCAATAGAGCAATAAGGTAAGAAATAGTGACTTTAGCTAAAATGCTAGGCACACCTGGGTACTTCCCAATAAGAGAGAAGTGGGCTAATGGCTCTGTTTAGTGGGATGTCTGGGCGGTAGCAGCAATTATTTTAGAGTGCGATATGGAAAGTATGTCGTACTTCGGAACAAAGCAAGAAAAGTAATCAATAAGCATGGCTGTTAAACATATAAAACAAGAAGATGTATGCACTTAGATTAAGAAAATGGTTGAGATGATCATAGTAAGAGCTCCAGCATATCCAAGATCATCATTAGAAGATATACTTGAAACATTAAAGAGAGCTAAGTTCAAGAGATACCACAAAGATAAGCAGATAAAATTTGTTTGAATTAAGCACATTAATACTCATTAAATATTAATAAAATTCACATAAAACTTGCGTTTTCTCTACTAACCCTAATAAGACCCCCACTATAACCCTACAAATCAAAGCACTTATAAACCTCACTAAGGGGTTTTGGGGTTTTGATTGGGGTTTCGATCAAAAGGGCATTCAAAATCAAAAATATAATTAAATGCTTTATTTATCTTTGTTTAATTTTTATTCGAAAAATAAAATTGAATATAAAACGTATGTAGGTATAAATAAGAAAACACAAAAATGGATAATGAACCAAATATGAATTAAATTTAAATTATAAAAATATCTTGCAGAAAAATATATTGAATTTTGATATGCTCAGAATGACAGGGGCATTTAATGATTGAGTGATATAAAATTAAAAGTTGATTATTCTTAAAGAAAGTAACAAATTGATAAAAGTAGAAATTTTAAGGCTTTTTATCTTGATATATTATAATAAATTAAATTAATTGTAGAATAAAATTAATTTATATTAATCTAATAAGTATCCATATGAATAATAGATTGCATTATTTTATAATTTTTTTATGCTATTGATTTATGAGAGAGTTGTAATTGATAGAAACGAGGAGACAGTTGCAATCGACAGATTAGACATGAACTGGAAAGTCTCAGAGCCATTCATGGGCAGAAGAGATCTGTTCATGCCAGCAAAGAGAGCCGAAAATTCAATTGACTTTATAAGACATGATTTCTGGCTCCCCAAGGTTTTAAAGTTCGACAGCCAACTAATGAGTGGATTCTGCGCATGGAGCTACAAGAGACAATTCAGAAAGCAAGAAGCAATTAAGCAATGAATCAATTCATGATCTCTAAGATTTAGCAAAATAAGAATTTGTTAAGTGCATCATGATGCTATTAACATGAACGAAAGTTTTAGTTCTTAATTATTTAAACTATTTAATTTTACATTCTCTCAATAGTGCTTTATTCTTCATGGTACTTTGGTGATATGAAATAAATTAATGATATAATAATTCAATTCTTGATAAATATGTAGAAAGTTTAATCTATGTCTTATTTGAATCAGTTAGATTAGCCCGTTCCTTAATCTGCAAGAAACATTAATTTAAATCCTTTGGTAAATGTCAAACCATAGTAACAGAGCATCAGAAATCAAATGAAAATGAATAATAATGCTAGATAACAATTAATTAAATATAAATTCCATAAAATTAGCAATTAAAGATCACTTTAAATTGATGAATTATTGTCTTGATAATTATTTAAATATTTTTGTTTGGTCATTCAATGATAAGTTGAGTTAATACTTTTGAATTAAAACTAATTTAATTAAGATAGAAAATTGTGATCACTAAAATATTTCTTCTTCTTTCATAAAAAATATTTTTATTGGTTAGGGGAAGTTCTTAACAATTTACTTTTCTCATAAAAAAGATTCCAAAAATTATTAAAAATAAAAAATATAAATTATTTAATTTTTATCAAAACAAATTATAATTCATAAATAATCACAGAATAAATATGGATTTAATCGTCAAACATGAAAATGAAGGAACAGGAACTCAAAAACAAAATCTAGTAAAAAATATTAGTTTCAAATAAAATTTCATTACGGCAAATTACTTGACTGAGAGAGGAGTTTAAGATGACATGCATAAAAATATTACAAATATGGATGGTCCAATCAAGCTTAATAGAAAATTCATAGATGTATAAAGCCTAATTTCCCCATAATCAGCGAGAGTTACTCCATTAAAGAGGTAAATTAATTCAAAGATTATCAATTAATATAGTTCCTTGCAATAAAGATAGAGCAAAGATAGAATCTAAATTACAACAATGGCATCAACAGAAAGATAATTATTCTTTCCAAAGTAGTTGCCTTAACTCAGATAGAAAAATTATAGATCACTTTCAAGTATTGCTAAGATGACAGAAACTTAAAATTTAGCTTTGAAAAATGAATTAAGTAATTTAGATTTCTTATGTACTGAAAGAGATAGTGTTATGAGTGGAGCTCGACTCCAAAAAAACGTAGACCCTTAATAATTAATGAGAGAGACTGACAAAGGTTTCTAAATTTTAACAGCAAGATTAAATAGAGTTGTGTATTCATTGGGAACTTAAAAATTAGATGCGTTATAAGACTACACTTTCACACTTAAACCACACAGTGGGATGTACTGCTATATATACACGCATTGTAGAGATACACCACTTTATTTGTATGTGAGAAAATAATTTGAAAATTCATAGTTAATGGTTTACTACTCTAGAATTCATAAAAATCCTGATTACGAAAATAATTAGGGCTTCAGTAAGAATCCAAAAATTATTATTAATGAATATAACGACTCTATGTTTTAATGTGATTACATATACTTAGGTATATTTTCTGATAATGGCTGTACTTTTTAAATTAGTTATAGCTTTAAAAATGAAATTCCTATAAGAACTTATGGATCCCCTTCTAATAAATAATATAAGAAAAAGAAGAAAACTCTTGACTTAGTAAACTAAAAACATATGCATAGTTTATCCTAATTTTAGTATTAATTATAATTTTAAAGAAAAATCCATTAGACTTTCTTGAAGAAGAAAATGATCCAGAGTAACAACAAGAAAGAAAAAAACATCATCACGAATACTTTAAGAATAAAATTGAAGCAATTATTTCTGATGGTCGAGTGTTGAAATAATTCATGGGAAAGATTAAGGATATCAAGGAAAAGCGAATGAAAGAGACTTTTCTTAAGAAATAACAAACTAGAGACTCTCAATAAAAATAAATCATGAGAATATTGTCTTCTTAACAGTTGACCTAGTTTGATAATTCATAGAGTATGCAGATGTGGAACAATTCTAAACTAAAAATAAATTCTTTTAAATAGACTTTGTATTTTAATATTTTACTATGTAAGAATCAAGACTAGGATTAAATTAGACCAAATTGGAATTTAAGATTTAGCAAACTTTGGACAGAAAAGTTAAAATAGATGAGGATAATTTTAAAAGAAAAATATTCTTGCTAAATAAACGAGAATACCTGAGAGATGTGAAAGATATAGAAAGTTAGAAAGCTCAGGAATAAGTGACTTAATTGAAAAGAGCCAAAGAGTGGTTAAAATTTAAAATCATTAAAACATCAATGACTATCTTAAAAATTAAGTTTATGGTAATTTATTTGATTGCCTTTTCAAGATTCTGTTTTAGGAATAAAAAGTAATCAAAATGAAGGAAGAGAAGCGAAGAGTTTCTATCTTGAGGATTTAAAGAATAGTAAGAAGAATGCTTTAAAGAAGAGGCAAAGATTTTAAAGCAAGGCAACATGATCAAATTAAAAAGTTTGTAAAATTTATATGTTCTTAAATTATTTAGGTCGCTTTGTCTAGAAGGGATATTGATGAATGATACAATCAGCTCAAGAGCAAGTAAAGTGCTATACGATGTTATTAAAAACTCTGCTGAACGTTATTATTTGAAAATAAAACTAATTAAGTTTCACATGAACATTCAAAAAGTCTAGACCTGTATAAAGAACTATGTGTAAAAGAAACGAGGTAGAGAATTTGCAATATAGTAAAGCTATCAAGATTTTATGATTAAGCTAGAAACAATTAATTAGTAAAATTAAGATTAAGCAGGGACCTCAAAAAAGAAGTCTATGATTTCTAAGAAAGCACCGCCACCATTAACTAATCTTAACAGTCAATCTGATAGTACTAAAATGAAGCATTTGAAATTTTTCATGACTTACAAAGAGTACTTGTTTATGCTTGATTACATTAAATGGAGCGTTGTTTACAATAAAGTAATGACTAGGGCTAATTTGATAGTCTCTCTGAAATAGAAAATAGAAGAAATGGAAAAAGTTCTCTATTTACAAGATACCAAGCTTTAACAGTTTAATGTATACTAATAGTTGGTGTAACTGAAAAGACCAACAGAAGTGCATAAACAAGGTTAGTAAATGAGTAGAACTGCTTCTTCTCATGACCCTAATCGATCTGAGGGCTTGAAATTTACAAATGTTTGGAATAGTATTTAAAATCTCAAATCTTACTTTAAAAAAATTGTATGTTACTCACTCTTTTTACATCAAATGTTATTAAATCTTTTCAAGATGAAGATAAAATTCAAGAAATGTCCTAACTATTAGATATTGACCCAGAAATCATTAAGAATATTCCAAGTGAAATATAAAAGAGACCCAGACTGCTCATAATACCAAATAGTGACGAAATGTGGCAATTATTTTTAAGAATCTACAATATAGGAGATTTAGATGCTAACTATTTGTGATTTTTAAGGAAATATTTTTATATCTAAGTACCTTTATAGAAACTGCTAATTTTTCATAATTTGCTGTTTATTGATTTGTGATACTAGAAAATTTAAAGCAAAAATAAATTTGAATTTAAGTGGGGTTAAATGTAAAATATAAATTTAAATTTATAAAAATGCAGGGAAAATATTAAAATTTTGAAATGTACTAGCAAAATTACAGTTCTGCAAACTACTCAAAACCTGAGACTCAACTTATTGCTAATCAAAAGTAATTTGACAGTACAGGATAGAATAAAAGGAAGCTTGTAGAAAAAGAAAATAGTTATAATAGTAACTAGCAATAGAACTACGATATTAAGCATTTCATCTCAAGTTAAGGCAAAAAGCCTGCAAAAAGAGATATTTATAGTCATTTAATTAGGAAATTATATTGTTTTTCTTTTTGCCTTTGTATTATTTAAATGTGAGATTTAAACAACACAATCGACATGCCAAGGTCTCATTCAAATAATTCTCTGATTTCAAATAACAATTTAGGTTCAAGACAATAAAACACTTCCTATGTCGACACATCAGTGCATCAGAATAATTCCTCAATTCACAAACCTATTAGCACTTCATTCATAAATACCACACTGGATTACTAACAACAATAAAACCAATACCAAATGAATTAGAAGCATTAAATTGAGGCATCTGGTATCATTAGAGATAATAGTAGAACTAACATTCAAATATTTTTAATATTAATAGGGATCATAGTTCAGTAAGGTAGATAGTATTTTGTATTGTTTTTATTATAATTACTTTTTCATTAATTATGATTGACAAGAGCTACAACTATCTGAAAACTTAGTTGAACTTGCAAAGCTAATAGCAAGACTTGAACATATCAAGGCAAAATTTGACCTAGTAAGAGTAAGAGGAGGATCTATCCTACATGATATATGACATAATCCCATCAAGGCAACTTCCAAATACATCATTCAAAAATTCAGAGTACTCATTCTCTAAGGTATTTGCATAAAACGACAATAGAGATCATTCTCAAGATAGAATTATAAACAATTAGAATGAATCTTATCTATCAAATAAAACAGTGCAAAAGACTCTAAATTATCAATCTCAAAGTAAACCATTATCGAATAATTTCAATAGCTTAGGCATTCCTGATGAATCTTTGATACTTAATTAGCAAAATTCGTTTTTATCTGGTTATGAACAAAACAATACAACCATGCCTCTATCTACTAAGCATGGTTTCAACAATCTAAGTGATATAATGTTCTCATCAAATACTAAAGGAACAACAAACGCTGGAGTAAACTTGAATCAAAGTACATACTACACCACTAATAAATTGCAAAAAACTCATGGAAATTATAATACTAATTAGCCCCAAATATAAAACCCTCATACTTTCAAGAATCCTTAACATCACTTAACCTCAAATAAAAAGTATTCATAACTATAGAATCAAGATTTAACAAATAATAGCTTTCTATCTCACACATTCAATCTTGAGGACGACTACAGACTATAACTAATTTATCTTAGATTATGGTAGAAAGCTATCAGAAATATTAAGAAGAGTAGATATGAAAAGAAGGAATTATTGAAGCAAATGGCTACAGCTATTCACTTTCATGAATAAAAACTTATTGAAAAGGTTATTCTTGGATTCATAAAAGTCAGAGTTTAGAGAGAGCAATAAAAAGCAGCAGCTGTGAAAGTTTCATGTATGGTGAGAAGAAATATTAAAAAGTTTTATCTTAGAATATTGATGCAAAAGTTTAAGGAAAGAAAGTGGATAGCGTCTGGATAGACAATAGCTTAAATTTATTATAATAACGAATTAAGGAAGAGGTATTTTACCAAATTATAATAGCAAGCCAGATTTCAAGGAAAGCAAAAGAAAAGTTTCAGAATAAAGGCATTTAAAAATTAAAATGCATTAAGAATTTTGTTAGAGTATTTAAGTCAGTCCTATTCTTTAAGTGGAAAATCAACTGACCTCATTCAATTTCATTAGTATGCTGTATAGTGTCAAAGAATAAACAAAGCTAACAAAAATATTTTCACATAAGCTATTGAAAAATCACTCATGAACTAAATTAGCAAAGTATTTCACTCTTGGAAGTCATATACTGATTAAATCGCTTCTTTTAAATATAAGATTATTAAAAGAAAACTAAAACATTACTTCAAAAATTTAATATCGCACAAAAATAATAGGAAAAAGCTAAAGAGTCTTGTTGTTAAAGGCATGTTATCTTCTAAATATAAAGCAATGATTGCTCTGAGATAAAATGCAGACTTTAAAATGGACTTAAAATCCAAATAAGCATTGGTTTTTAACTTTCATAAGCTAGAAGTTTTTAAGAAATATTTCTGTCAGTGGTCATAATTGTTCTCATAATACAAGCATTTAATGAAGGAAAGCATTTATAAAACTAAGTAGAGTCATTCTTACTTCTTGATGAAATATTTTAATGCGTGGAAGTAGTATTAAGCCAAAATAAACTTTGAAAAGTAATAAAAAATGAAAGCACTTATTCATTTTTATGAGAAAAATTTAAATTAATGCTATTCTGGTTGGAAAGCAATTACTGTGAGAAACAAAAGATTAAGGAAATGTTTTTAGAAAGTAAACTACTATTAATAAGAACTATAATGTTGATTATTATAAATATCTAATGAATTTAATTTATTATGTTATGAAATGCTTTTATTTACTTAATAATTCAGATTGTAAAATAAGGACTTCTTCTTCAATGAATGGATGAAGAGATGTTACTAAAATGAAATGTCACGCCGCATCAGACGATAATAACTGCTATCTAAGTTTATTGAAACTTTAAAACAAGCAGTGAGATTGAGAAATGTGAGAAATAAAATTCTTGAAATATGCCAATTTCAATATTTAAAAAATTTGCAACTTAAAGCAATCAAAAGCATTAAAATTAAGATTGAGGAAAAAAGGTAACTTAAAATGATTTACTTGAGTGTAATGAGGAATAAAATCAATAAGCTATAGTTCAATGCTCATTTATTTTATATATTGCTTTTACAGGTCTCTAGAAATACAAAAATTACAGACAATCTAGAAAGAATTAAAACATTAGAATATAAGAGTTTCGTCAAAAATAAAGACTTAGAAAATTTTTTAAATATGTTAAGCAAGGAACACTTAAATTGCATGATCTCAGAGTTAATTTCTTGAAAGTAAGAACCTATGTTAACAGAAAGTTGATGTTCAGAACTTTGCAAAGATTTGCTTAAAAACTAGATAAAAAGCAGCATCTGAAGTACATGCTATATCAAATTATTTATAAGAAAGAAACTCAAATTAAGCAGAAGATATTCTACTATATGTTAAATAAGAGACGTGAACTCATCCATAAGTTTTATCAAGTTCATCAAATGATTTTATATTATAAATGACTATGCAGCATCAGAGATAAAACATATTCAACAGATGGTATTCTGGAGCTTAACACATTTAGCAACTTAGAAATGGATTTGAATCTCTTCAGTTATTCTAAATACACAATCTTGAGTAGCAAGCCTAAATTAAAATTATTTTAATTAGAATTCTAATTTTTTTATAAAAGCTTTCAAAGCTTGGTAAAAATACACTCACAATTAACTAATGTCTAAGAAGTACGAACAAGTGGCAACTTTCTTTTTCCTTTAATAATTCCTAAAGAAATCTCTGTTTGCTCTTAAAAATCACGCATTAATTAGAAAATAGAAAAGATAAATTCTTACTATATTCTTTATACACAGAGTTAAGAAGATATGGAGTGAGTTTAGGAGAGTTGTGGAAAAAGATATTTTAAAGAAGAAAGTTTATTTTAGACAGGTTAGTACAATTCTAAAGAAATGTATGGTTTAATGGCATTACTATTTAATAGAATAGAAATGCCGGGGGAGAAAGTTTCCTGCACTGGTTTATGATAAAAAAATATTTTTAGGGAAGTTTCCTGCACTTTAAAATTCTTTTTTCATTTTTTATTAATTTAACCTTCTTAAAAATTATCCAACAACTTTGGGACTAATTTCATTGTTATATTACTCTTTATTAATTTATCAATTTTTCAATATCTCTATAAGTATGAATTCTAAGAACCATCACAGGACTATCTCGTTATGTTTTAATGCTATTTTATCAAGAACTATAATTCATGTTAAGCTGGATCTGATTCATTTAATATATTTCTTACGCATCTTAGATGATTCAATGTGTTTTTTTAATTCTGTAAATTGTTCTAAACTCCATGTACTACTCTTCTTATCATTCCTCGATATCGTCTTAAAATTAATGGGTCATAAAAATACTAAATTTTATGGAAAAAATATTAAAAAATTTAACATGAACATAAAAAAGTGCAGGAAACTTCCTCGAGTGAAGATAACTTCTTCCCCCGAAATACCATTTAAATATATCATATTTTTTAATGTTAAAAAATAATAATACCTATAAACTTATTATTATTTACTTAGCAATAGCACGCACAAACTAAAAGTCAAAGAAAATATACTTTAGATCAGATAACATAAAAGAGGCAATTAAATACCCTTTAATTTTTTAAGTTCCTCCAGTAAGATATGATTGAGATTAGATTTTTTTAAATATCATTATTCAAATTAGAATAAACTAATAAAGATGAAAAGGTGAGAAAAATAGGATAAAATGAATTTTATCATTTATAAGCATGAATATAGCATTAAAAAATTACATTAGAATGATATAAAATAATTAAATTAAAATATAAATATTTCTATAGTTCAGTTTTTATTCAAAAGGATTATAAATCAATTTTTTTCATTGAATATTTGGGGTCTTAATGTATTTAGAATCTATAAATACTTTAAGTGCTTCATTAAAACATGACTTGCAAGGGTCTCTGTGAATAAGATCAATATCATTACATGAGACAAATAAAACAACAAAAAGTTTTGCATTTATTAAGATAACATGCATATTTTAGAAAGGACCTAAAAATGAAAAGCTAAAAACTTACAATCAAAAATTAAACTTATATAATGAAGAAAAACTATAGGAAATGGAGAAGTTCTTACTTAATAAATCAATTAGTTAGTAACAAAGCCATTCCACACTACTAAGAGAAGCAAGAATTATTAAAGTAGCAATGTTTCTATGCTTTGAAATAATATATGATCATAAAATAGAATCTGAAGGCAAACTATCATATAATTCAAGATCAAAATAGAATAAATGCTAAAAGTAAAGTAATTAAAGCATTACTTGAGAATAAACAATAAAATTAGAGATTAAAGACTATTTCACTTGAATTGACTTAAGCTTTACTTATTCAAAGAAAGTAATCAATCTTTACAGTAATGAAAACCAACTCTTAGAAGCAGAAAATTCTCAAATTTAGTTTTAAAGCACTCTAAGAAAAGAACTAAGTCAATATCCTAAACTCTTTTTTCTCTTATTGGTAACAAAAGCTTAGAAAGTAGCTGATAATGAAGCCTAAATTTTAATAGGCTCAAGAACTACACCTGTACTTATTAGCTTAAAGAGTTTTGAAAATGCTAAAATAAGCTGTGACTATCAGAAAGAAAAAAGAAGAAATGCTTAGAAGTATATCAATCTACAGAAATGAACTAATTAATTCAAAAACTATACAAATTTTACTGATATATTATTTGGCATTTATAGCTGTTTAGTTTAAGTAAGAGTGCTATTTAGAATGGAGAAAACTATTTATAAGAGCTTTAGCCATTTAAAGGAAGAACTAAAATCTTCAAAAATATTAGTACCTAAAGTATAAATTCCTTACTCTTTCAACAAAGAGAATTTTTGAACAATTTAAACAATTATTGACTCAAAGATAATAGAAAAACTAAGGCCTTGATATTTTGTTTTAAGTTTACGATCATATATAACTTAAGCAAGCAATCGCTGCACTTTATTAAAACGTTTTACTAAAAAGAAAGGAAGATCATGCAGCTGAGTATAAGGAATAGTAATTGAAGAGAATTGTATTTTTAAGATTCAAGCTATACTTAAAGATAACAAGAAAAACTCAAACAATCATAATCTCTTTAATTTACTTGAAAAAATTATATTCATTATAGTAAGTTATAAAAAGAAAATTAATTTAACTTCATAATAATTAAATTTATTTTTAAACATTTCATAAATTAAATTCTCCTTTTGAAAATATATTTGTTTTCATTATTAATCAAACTAAAAATCATTAATTGTTTATCAATGTCATGACACAGTTATTTTTAAGAGAAGTTTAAGGATTAATTTACTAAAGTTTTTTTTTACAATTTTACAAACTAAATTAAATTTCAAATAAGCAATATTACTTGCTAAGAATAAAATCATAAATAATTAAATATATATATAAAATATCCATCATAAAAATCACTTTGTTATAGTTATGGGTAATTGAATGGTAATATAAGCTGAAGCCTTTGATAAACTAAGACTTTTTGTACATGCCTATTCCTGTTTAAAGCAAAATCGAAGCAAAAAGCAACAAATGCGCAGACTATATGATAAAACTAATAAGCTGTACAGGAAGTCTCTCAGTTAAAAATCTCTTTGGACTTTATAATGGAACAAAATGCATAGTAACAATATAATTTACATTTAAGTCTAATTAAATATCTATATGAGAATAAATTTAAATGCGTAATGAATATCTGAGGAACCTAGTATTCAAATCAGATGAGTACAATAACAAGCGTGTAATGTAAAAGCTCTATGATGTCTTAAAGAACCTTCTAATTATGCGATACAAAACTGCTTAAGTTCAACAGAAGCATGAGTATTAAATTTTGAATGACTATCTGGGCATATGGAGATATAAATGGGAGTAAAATGAAGCTCAAAGATAGATGACATAATTCTCATTACAATAGCAGTACCAACAGTATCAGTAGAATAATGATGTCCAAATATAGATGAATATGGGTGGTCAATAAGTATAGGGTTTGCAGCAGATTTAATTTTAAGGTTATAATTAGCCAGACACTGTTAGAGTTAATGAAAATAATGATGAAGAAGAATAGAAGCAATAATTCTATTGAAATAAATGAGTTATCTATACATTTAATAATATATTGATGATTAAGTGTATTTTATGTTTAAGTTTAAATTAATTCTACTTCTTTATATACATAACTAAGTATTCCAAAAGCTTTCTCATAAGTTTCTAACGAGAAAAGCCAGTTCTTAATTGAGAAAATTCTAAAATTCAAAGCTCTTTGAATAGCATTGAATTTATTGAAATTAAAATAAATATCAATTTGAAAAATAAACTAGCATCCCTTGACACAATTTTCTTCATTTTCTTCTAAATACATTGAATCATAGGATTTTACACACTATCTAGTGCACTTTGTGACTAAAGATGCAAGATTCTCATATATTACTCTCTACTTTAAGTCAATTTATTTAAATTAATTTATAATTTATGAAAATATAAATTAAGTAAGTCATCTACCAAGCTGTTGACATCGTTAATGACATTGGTGGTACGTTGATTTTATCTATCTGATTCCATTTTATTCTTTTAGTTACAAATTATAAATTATTTTCAATCGCAAAATATAAATCAACAGTATTTCAGCTCACTAATTATATAACTAAAAGTACAAGTAATGAATTAAATAATTAAATTGATATTACTTTCATAGTCTGAATATATTAAGAAAATTGTAAAATATACAATTACTTGGACCATAATTTAGTCTGATATATTATCATTATTAGTGAATATTATTTCATTATGATTGATTACCCCATCTCATAATCTTCCTCTTTTATATAACTATTTTCTTGTCTGGGTTCTTAATAGTGACTTTATTAAGCATTAAACTGCTTCCTGGAGCACTTTATGACTCCTATTAATTATTATATTATTTATCCATGTTAAAATTCATGAAATTACTTGATGGATTAAAGTTATTGCTAGATCTCTCTTATATCCTGAATTTCTTAAGTTGCTAAACTAAATCATTCATTGTGAATTTATCTGTTTAACGGAGGTTATCTTGTTTAAATTGGGATATTTGTAGTTTTGACATATTTGCGCAGTCTATTTTTATTGCTTTTCTTTGCTTTTTACCTTCTCTAAGTTAAGATACGGATTGAATGTTATATAAATAAGAAAAATCTATGATTAATAATTACTATTATTCTTAGGTGAGAGTTTCGAGGGAGATGGTGTATAGTTATTATTTGATAGCAAATCATGATTAAGTTCACTCTCCAGAACATTGCTGTTTTCATTCATATTTTTATCTTATTTTCTGTTGACTTGCTTACTTTTCAATTAGAAAACTGGAGTGTTTTATTTCCTTATCTAAAACAGAGGTTGCTGTGGTTACTAAATTTATTGTGATTAATTTAGGCTTGTGCTATTTGATTGAGATTATTAATTTAACTTTAGTTGTTTGATTATGTTATTAGCACCTGTGAATGAAGTGATACTCTGCCTTGCATTGGGTTGAAGAACTATTCGATTTGAAAATGGCCTCGATGTGAAAACATCCTACAAACAAATACTTAAGAAATATATGAATAACTTACTGGGCTTGGACTATTATCTCTTAATTCTGGTGGTATACTACCTATTGAAACATTGTTGTAGTTAATAATTGACATATTATTGCTTTTGTTATCATCAGTGTGTTTCTGTTCGTTTACTTGATCATAATCAAGTGCATTGGCATCATCTTCATCCTCATCCACCAGGAATAGTTGGTCTTTGTGTTCTATTATATAATTTCTGATCGATTGTTGGAATGAAGACTTTATTTTTGCTTCTTCACCCACTGGTTCCTGAGTCAGTTCTTTCTTTTAAATTATTAGGTTCAATAACTATATTAATGATTAACATGCAATCTAAACCCCACAACCCCTTAATTAGGTTTATAAGTGCTTTGATTTGTAGGTTGTTTGTTAGGGTTTGGGGTTTTTATGTGAAATTTATAGTAAATGTATTTAATTTAATCACTTAAAATGCACTTTTGGATCATGTGGGAGTGGTCTGAAGTTTATCTTACTTAATCACAACTCTATCTACTCTATTGATATGTCTGATCTTGAGTTTGGTTTTATTATTATTGACTCTGCCATTTGCTTCATTGATTGAGACACTTTTTTTGTCTATAAATTGCTTTATTCTTTGCCTTGCATCCTTCTCGCACCTTGTAGAGTAGTAATCGTTGCGAGGCATATCGGACTCTATTATATTGCTGGTAAAGCCCACACGTCCGACTGTAAGTCTCCATCTCTCCAGTCTTTTCTTTCTGGATAATAGCCTGGAGTTCCCATTACACTTCCAAGTCTTGATACTTCCAGTCTTAAGGCTCTGTTGATATCAATAATTGTTATTGTTGCTGGTGAAAAGTTCAACATTATATTCTCAGGCTTGAGATCTCTGTGAACAAAGCCTAACTTATGAAGCTCTTTGATGCCTTGTATAGCTTAGGTTGATATTAATGCAAGCTATCTATGATTTCTTTGATCAGTTATGAAATCTCTGAGTGTCATCTCAAAGATTGGTAGTCTGAAAGCCACATGATCTTTGGCTAGGAGAACAGCATCTAGCTTTATTAAGTATTTGCATTCTTTAAACTTGGCCTGAGTGAGTACTTAATTCTCATTAGTAAACTCCATTTAATATTTATCATCACTAAGGAGATAGTTGAAAGGATATACCTTGTAAGCATACTGATGATCCTTAATAACTTTCTTCTCATAGGAGTCCTCCAGAATTAGGTAGCTTTAGAGAGAAGTATCTAAATCAATCTATGCTAGTACTTGAATTTTCTTGTATTATATCTTAATCATGATTTTAGTGACCTCTGATGCTAAGAGGTTGCGTGCAATCCTCACATACTCTGATTCGCTTGCTTGTTAAAGCTCAGCAGCTTAAAGAGGTTATCTTGCTTTTCTTTTGTTGAGCAACTTCAGTTGAGTGTCTTAATCTTCAACTTCTATTTCTTTCTTGTGGGCTTTTAAAAGATGCTTCTTTAAGTCTCTTGTATGAGAGTACTGCTTATGGCACTCAAAGCAATCATACTTCCCATCAAATTTGTCATGCTTTAAGTATACAGTAGGCTTAGCTTCCTTATGGACCTTCATATGCCTGTACCAGCTAGATTTATAAGCAAAATCTCTCTCACACAGCTCACAGAAGTATACTTCTATTTCTTCAGTTTGTATAGGAGTTTCATTAATAACTTTCTCCTCCTCTCTGTCTCCCACGCACTTGTTTGCCATTTATTTTCTATTATTAATTTCTATTTTAATAACAGGACCTCAAGTGATAGCTCTGGTAGTTCCTTATGAGAGTTCATCTCGCAGCTATCACACTTTTTATTGCTGCCAAAGGTAGGTCTCATTTAGTTTGATGGAAATGCTGTTATTTTTCTTAAAATGTTAGCGCTCATATTTAAAT
>ARYC01010302.1:0-12750 GCA_000711775.1 Oxytricha trifallax | reverse complement strand
GAACATTTCCATTTTAAGACCCCAAACCATAATTTTATATTAAATCAACTTATCACTGCATTTACTATTACTAATACTGCTATTACTATTGTTGCTATTATTGCTACTACTATTATTGTTGCTATTATTACTAATATAAGTCTCTGCTATCTCAAATGCCTGAATTCCCTTCACACTACAACAGTGCTTTAATATCTAATTCCCCACTTATTAATTATTAGTAAATTAAAAACCAGGAGGTACACATGGAACAGCTAAACTACAGGGACAAGCAGAACGAACCACTCAGGCTGTAATTCGTCTACCAGCACAACACGCCCAATGCTTACTAGGTGCAGGTGTACAGGAAACGCATGTATCTGCAGCAGGACGATGCTTTCGAAGTGGAGAACCATAAAGGTGACCTCTTCTGCAAGTGCGAGGAATTCAACATCAGTGTAAAGGCTGGAGCCGAGTTCAAACTTGCAGTGGCCTCCTCAAACAACGACCCAGTGAGAGTGCTTATCACTCCTGCTAATGGCGAGTCCTACATGCTTTCTAGCTGTGCTTGATCAGCAGGAGGTATTGTAGCTGATGCTTGTGAGAGAGGAGGGGTGTTTGAGAGCAGAGCCTTCAGATGATATAGAGTCTTTGATTCAATTTACGTTATTTAATACCTAATTCACTTCCCTAATTCACTCTCGATGTAACCCATCGAATATTAATTTCACATGCATATAAAACTTTAATTCACTGCTTCAATCGTCGTGATCTGCTGAACTGAGGCTGCCTCACTGCTGAGGCTGGTTTGCTGGTGAATTCTCTGTGCTGATGATGCTTAGCATGCCTGCAACGTGGAAGTGGAGACTGCGATGCTATTTGTGCTGTGCTAGATTGCTATGATTACTACAAATCTCAACTTTGTGTCATCGCATTCCGCGATTTGTGCCTTGACCAAGCTACAATTGTAAGTATCTGCCCTATATCATTAACAATATACAGAAGACTTGGGTCTGCGTTGCAGTTGGAGCAGCTGGTGTGAGCTGCTTGCTTTACATGCTAAAATTACTGTTCAATGAGAGCACTCTGCTTCGAAGGTAAGCATATCAACTTGCTTCTCATTATAATGCCAGTTAATCCAGTATATGATCGAGCTTTACTCTGCAGCTCTGCTGAACACTTATTGAGCTGGTGAGTTTCTTGTGGAGGGAGGGAGGGCAAAGAAGCGTGAAGTAGGATAAGTAGGTAAGCTTCATTCCTTAACTTGCACAGAGTGCCAGCCATAGTGGCTGAGGATGAGTGGGTGTTAAAGCAGAATTACAGAACTTGGGCAGCGATTTCTAAACTACAACTCACTTTTGGCTTAGAAATTCAAGTAAGTCAAATCAAATTATTTCAAAACCCCAAAACATGCTAATAATTTTTTCTAAAGGGTTTTGGGTTTTAGACCTTGCACATGACGCTATCAAATTAATTTACAAACAGGGAGAGTAAGTTTCAAGATTTTATTATAAAATATAGGCAGGAATAAAATTACTAAACTAACAAAGGCTCTTATAAAAACTTTAAGAAAAGTTCTGAACTTTAATACTTGAGATTTTTATAAAAATCATTAAATCAAAACGAGATTTTTGATAATCCAAAAAAAAGAAGATTATTTCAATAATTAAGAAAATCAAAGTATTTTTAGACAATACTTTGGCCAAGTTAGCAGCCAGCCCTCGCCCAGCAATAAACTGAGCTCAGACCAGCCGTGAGGAGAAAAAGAAAAAGAAAGACAAGAAGGGGAGATATTTAGTGGTGGCCACATAATCTAAATCAAGAGAGAGAATCGCAAAGATGCCGAAGCGCGTAAAGAGGGTGCCGAAGCTCGTTATTGGTGCCGAAGCGCGTAAGTTGAAGGTGCAGAAGCGCGTAAGTTGAAGGTGCAGAAGCGCGTATAGAGGGTGCCGAAGCTCGCAAGTAGTGCCGAAGCGCGTAAAGAGGGTGCCGAAGCTCGTATATTTAGTAGTAGATTATCTCTTTGTGGGGAGTTCCACCCCACCTCTCTCTCCAACCTTGAATCTATACTTTAAAACGTTAAGAAGTAAATGATAATTAATTATTGGAACATTACTTACTTTTTAATAATTAAGTTGAATCTGCTGCCTGAATTAATCTTCAAATCTCTGCTACTGCTATCATCATCAAAATCTAAAAAGTTTAATTAAAAAATAGATGTTAATAACAAAAAATTGGAATAATACTTACTTTTAAAATCTTTGCAAATGCTGCTCCTGATTCTGAAATCCGTTCTGCTGATGCCATCAATTGAATCTAAAAAGGTTTAGAACAAAATGAGACAATAAGTGGTGGCCACCACTACCTAATAATCTTCTAAAATTCTCAAACAAAAAGTTTTAATTATTATAACAATAATTAATTCTAACTTTACTTTAGTAAAATTATTCAGCAAATATTCGGAATTTTCGCGAATTTTCGGAGGCTAAGCCTCTATAATTATTTTTTAGAAAGTTGGAGGAACCGATGGTTCAATGATTTTGCTCAATTCTAGCTACTGCTAGCTCAAAATACTGCGATAGTACTTTAGTTTAAGCTTTTAGTTACTTTACTTTGGTTTTTAGCTCCTTGAGCAACTTTTATATTTTTAGCTCAACTTATAGAAGTTTTGACTTTGACTTTACAAAACTTTGACTTCAAGTAAACTTGACTTTAAAACCCAGCAATCCTAAGCTCTGTAAGAGACTCTCACTTCAAGGGCTGGGGTACATACCCTGAAGGCCGAAGTGGCGTAAGACCTCTCGGGCTGTATCCTCGCCGAGGGCTTTGCAGGGCTGTTGTTGGTACTTCAAGTAAAGAGCTTTGAGGTGGAACTTAAAGGCTGGTCTGAGTTTAGCTAACTTAAAAGCAACTTTTACTTCAAGTAAAGGAAATGTTCCAGGGATTGGTAAGTACTATTCATATTCTTAACTTCTTCTACAACTATAGGATATCAGCAGGTGAATCTCTTCAGCAGCTCACGTGTTACGAGTTACTTCTTGTGTTGCTTGTTTGTTAGTTTTAAACTTCGTTTCTTCGTTACCCAAGCTAAGTGGTGGCTGGGTTTATACCTGGCTCACAGTGATATAGTTGTTTCTTTACTTCATAGTTTAAGTCTTTAGGGTTTGTGTGTGGCTATGACCTGACTCTGACAACCATATTTATCTGTCGAGGGGTCCTCTAGCCAGGAGCAGCCAATCTCTGGTGTTTATTGCACTGGGGAAGGGTTGCTTGAAAGCAATCGAGCCTCAACGAGGCATGTTTGAATAGTTATAGCATTAATTTTAAGTAATATTCTTCACTTTAACCTTAAATTCTAAGCCAAAGCCTGACTTTTGAGCTGGTCTACTGCCCTCTAAGCATAACCTATCATCTCTGCCATATCCTAATGTTATTTTCTTATCAACAGCACCAATACCTAGTTATCCTAACAAAATTTCCGAAATTCAGGTGGAGGGGTCATAAAGTTAGCCAAGCCAAAGTGCTGTTCCGGAAAAGTTCCGTATTTTAGGTCTTAAGGCCAAATAAGTCCAAATAAGCACCCATTTGCCTGGTATTTGAAGCCTACCACCTCCCCTATTGCTTGAACTGCCCTATAGTTACTTGTTATTAGTAATAAACACTATTATCAATGCTAATGATCAATTAGCCACCATTGATATCACATGGGCATGAGCTGGGCTGGACTCAAGGGGTGAAGGAGGCACTTTTTTGAAAATTTCAAGGCCAAAATGGCCGTTAGGACCGCCCTGACATTTCAAGATGGGATATGGCCACTCCCAACACCAATCGGCTTCTTTCCTTCTATCTCGTCGATCTAGAGTGTATTAGCGATGTTTGGGTTGGGATGGTGGGATGGGGAGGAGTTTGGAAAATAATTTTTGTAAAATCATACAAGTCATACTCTATAATCCGTTAGAGATAGTATAGGCACTTTCAAACTTGGAATTGAAAATAATTCGACCCCCCCTCTAAATCCGCGGTTCCTCACCTCTAAAACCAACTTTTTTTATGTTTCTGTAGTGAGGCTTGGATTTCTAGACGACTGGGAGTGGTTTGGAGTCGATCTGAGACTCAAGGTTGGACCTCATGGTGCATCCGGGGGAAATGAGGAGGTCCCTGAAAAGTGGCCTCAGATCAGAAATTGGGGCCACCGACCTACCGATCTGAGGGGGTTCAAAATTATGGTTGGCCAAGCCAACAAAACTCCCAAACCCCAAACCCCTGATAGTTGATTGAGTGAGATTGAATGAATTTGAGATGATTAAGCAGATTGATGATTGATTAAAGAGTGATGAGAGAGGTTGGGGTATAATGAGGTTTATGAGTAGATAAGAGGGGTATGTTTAATAATTTATAGTTAAAATCTAAAATCTGAATTCAATTTTTATAACTAAGTTCCAAATCCCAAAATTTCCACTCAATTCGCTGACCACTCCTGCAATTCGATGAATGTTGGGCAATCATGGCTAAAATCGTCAATGGCCAGCCGCAATGATGATGGGTTGCGGCATCTACCCAGCAATAGGTGTAAAATATTGAAATTTAAGTTCAGTATGTTAAATAGTTAATCGCTTATATATCATAGCTATATCAATTCTACTGATTTTTAATTACTAGTATATTAGTTTATATTTTAATTTATATCAAAACCCCGAAACCCCTCCTGTACATGGAATCACTTTCACAGTATACAGGTAGTGATCAATATTCTATTAATTCACACTCTTAGTAGAGCTTTTCTTCGCATTCTATACTGAACTATGGATTTTTATGCAATCAGCAACTTGAGGAGATCAAGCAAAGTACGTTGAAGCCCTAGCAAAAGACTATACTAAAGTGGACATCAGTCGTGCTAGGCACTAACTTCCCCTCGAATCCTAAACCAGCGAAGCTCACTTACACCTCGGGTACTCTCCTCAATAATGGGTAGGTGCCACCATCAACAATGGGCATACTGGGTGGGCAAATCATCAGACTGCCCTTGGAGAATGTTAAATGAGCAGTATCATCCTTAGTCGATATTGAGAGTTTGCAACTGACGACAGCTATGTTATGGCCTCGAACAGTTCCTTCGAATGATTAGAAAGCCATCATAGTCTTCAACATAAGGGAACCCTAATGTAATGCCAAGAACCTTCAGATCAAGTATTGTGATGAGCTTTGGCAGGGTCTTCAAGACTTCATGAGAGAGCAGGATGGGAGTATCGATTTTCTCAATCGAAATCATTCAAACTATGAAGTAATGAATGGATCATCAAAGAATCTATATCTTAAACGCAGAGATGCGAAGCTGGCATTGAAAAAGATCTCTGTAGTACAACATTATAATGGAAGGCATGAAGCCCAAGGACATTGCTCTTTAGATGGGTGTGGATCGACGATTTGTTTACAAAGCAATTGAAAAGTTCAAGTTGGAGGTGGATCACAGAGTGCTCAATCCAAAGCCAAAGCTGAAGAATGGGAGGAAGAATACCAGGAGCAACCCGTTGTTGCTGAAGGCTATTGCGACAGTACTCTAAAAGCAGGGCATCTACAAGATCACTGGCTGGCGCCTTCATCATAACCTGCTTGAAATGCAGTGTAAAGAATAGGAATTTAAGAACCTCGCAGTGCCTTGCGTTGCTACTCTCTTGAAAGTACTGAAGGAAAGTTTCCATTTGAGATTTGGCAAGGCTCAGAACGCCAATGCTAAGTATAGGGATCCATCATTCAACGATAGGAGGCTTTGGGTGTCAAGACTGCTTGCTCAGCTATTCCTGGAAGATGCTGTAATTATATCAGTTGATGAATCAAACTTCAGAAGCGATTACTTGCCTACAAAATAATGGAGTTTCAATTCAGCTGCTCTTCACTAGGAAAATCGTGTAATCGACTCCCCCTGACACCTGCAATTGGTAAGACCGAGGTCCTCGTCACCGACGATGTCTTTGAGTATGGTGAAATGCTGTCTGGCTACCCCAACAGAGAAACAGGTATGTCGAATATCACTGGGGTTAAGTAGCAGGATCAAATGAACGGATCAAACATTGCCATTTTGTAAAGTCCAGTTGCAACTCGAGATGAAAATAACCTGAAACCTGAAAATCTGAGACTCCAAGCAACTCCGGGAACCAGTAGGTAAGTATTTCTATCTTTGCTTAACTGATTGAGTACAGCGTCGTCAGCAGATCAAGAATGGGTAGTCTAGATGGGTAAGGATTTTATCCAAGTTAAGAGGGCCATGTTAGAAATACTGAACGAATAATGTCTGGATCTGGAATTGTTCCGTCGAAGATTCCAAGGCCAAACTCGAAATCGATATTTCCTAAGTTATGGAGGTAATCTTCGACCTAAGCATAGCATACCTTTGATAGTAGGGAGCAGAGCATTGCTGCCACCCCTGTCAAGTGCAGCGATAAATATAGGAATACTCAGCTGTCACCTATCTTGGAAGCCCCAGAGGGCAGTTCTTAATACACATCCCTGCAGAAGCACTTCAACCGTTCAGAATATAGAGCTCTTCCAAGAAGCCTGTAAGTCAACCATAAACCCCTCTGAAATCGGCTTCCACTCTTACTCCATTAGTTCAGAACCTAGCCAAACTCAGGCTGCAATCAAGTAAGCGTAAGGGTAGTGAGATGATCAATGTAACAGCCCATGAAAACTAGATAGGTATTACACCTAGACGTTTGCAGCTGTCAAGCAGGGCAGAGAGCAGCAGTATAGTCACAGTGAAGGAATAGGAAGGTATGCTATAGCTTTATGGTTTTATACTACTTTAGTTTATACCAAGCTAAGTATACCCAACTAGAGAAATGACTAAGCACCCATAGCAGATTCTGGTAACATGGATGCATAACCATCATTACATTATACTCCCATTGCATTTGTCAGACAGCAAGTCAGCTAGAGGTTGGGGACTTATGGCATTATGGCTAGAAATCTGTCTATAACCAAGGAAAATACTAAGAAGCAGCAGTTCTCGATGAGTTTCATAGCAGCAATCACTAAGGATTAGCTGGTCTCCAGCCAAATCATTGAGGGGGCTTTCGATGCTGTGCTGTTTGAGAACTTCCTCTATCATACCTTGCGCCAGCTGCGCACAGACAAGGATTTCGCCCAGAAGAAGATCGTGCTGCTCATGGACAACGCAGTCATTCACAAGTATTCAGAGGTGCTGGAGACTGCTAGGAAGTTTGAGGTCACTGTCCTCTTCAATGCAGAGTATTCACCCTGGCTTAACCCTATCGAGCAGTTGTTCTCCTACATCAAGAGGCACCTCCGCTAGGAGCAAGCTGACAGCAAGTAAGTATTTTGTGCCTAACTTTTCATAGTATCCACCTGGTGAAGCGGCTTTCGCAGATTCTGAAGGCCATGACCAAGACAGACGTCAACAAGCTCTGGGCTTTCAGTGTGAAGCATGGTGCAGCACCATCAAGCATGGATTTGTGTGAAGTTGAGCTGAATGATGATGAGTTGAGGAGCTGGAGCAATATAACTGACCAATACAACCATAGACAGCACTTGAATCGTCAAATTTATTGATTAAAAGCCCCCTTATTAATATCACACTTTTAAGTTTTAATTTTAACTAATCAAACCGAAAATCCAAAAACCTCTCTCATTTTCGCTCATTGAAATCGTCATTTTGTCTCCTCCTTCACTAAAGCTTCCGAATTTGGTGCTCAAACAGTCGAGCAGGACTTGAAAGTTGGTGAGCTGGGGGTTTTAAAACATGGAGAATACGATCGGGTTCAAATTTGATCTTATACTCATCAAGCAACGAGTTCTTGTCCATTTATTGTGATTCCACTCTCGATCGATGAAATTTGGTCACAGATTTTTATATCAGCTGATGATTTTATCAAACAGACAGTAAAATTTGCTACTGGTCATTAAGCTAGTGGATTTGACAAAAATTTCGAAGATACTGCTTCAAAATGAGGAATCATGGTTAAATTCTTAATCAATCAACTACATTCAACTATAAGTGTTCAAATATAATCGAAAAGTAAATAAATCTAAATTGGTTATAATTATATTTATTCTTGATTAATTTCTACAATTTCCTATTTTTATCTATTTTAGCAATAATAAGTCAATCATATATTTTAGATAAGAAAAAGAACACAAAACAAATTCCTAAATATTTCATTAATCAGTAAATCAATCTTCTTAACAGGACTTAAAAGATACATAGAAATTAGATTCCCTAATCAAAAATAGTCTCATGATGACAAGCGATTTAAAAATAAATTGCATTGTATTTTATTTAGAGATGGTTTTTCTTAAAATAATTATTTTATAAAGTGCAGAAAAGTCACTAAACACAACCCCATAAATTAATAGAAACAATCAAAAGCGACTTCTTGAAAAATTCCTAAAAAATCAGAGCTTGAAAAGTTCATTTCATAAAGAAGAGGAAAAGTCTTAGATCAGCATGACTGATTCAACTTCTATATATAATCCACTTTATGATTAATAAATGTCAATAAAATCTAATTTACCAAGAATCGTTATACCATTTAATTTAATGATTGAGAATTTTTAAAAAAATTAAATATTTATTTGTATAAATCGAAGGGAAAAACATGATAAGATTATTAAAATACGATAAAAATAGAGCCTAATTAAATTAATGTTTAGGGAAAAATTTGAAATCTTAAATTTCATGCATTTTAGTATTTTTTCTTTATATACTAAGGTATAAAAATATAACTATAAATCACTTAGTTTCTTTATTAAAAACATAGTGGATAATTGAAATGAGTTTATAGTAAATCTACTTCAGTAAGTTATAGAATTACTTATTTTAATATAACTCAATATTCAATAGCTTTTAATAAAGCTAAATTAAATTTCATCAAATACTTCCACAATATCTGTAAATTGTTTATTTATTGTAAATCCATAACATTTGATTGATTTATATAAACCTATATGTAATATATATATACAAACCAAAATATAAAAGTTGTAATTTTTTTAATGGTAAACCATTAGCAGGAGCTGACTCAATAAATGATGAAAGATATTCTCATTTTTCTAAAGAGTTTAATAGTGAGAGTGTTAAATCATAATAAAATTTAAAACCTCCACTTTGGCAGAACTAGTCTCAACTTATGATTGTATTATAATATATTTATTCAATTACAAAAGTTGATTTACATTTACAAATTATTTAATAATTATGAGTACAGGCTAGAACTTCAATAACGATTCTATCTTAAACCCAAGCTCTAAAAATAACGCAAAATCAAACGATTTCTTGCACCTTTTAGAGGCTAACAATCAAAATTTAGCGCGAGTAATATCTAACAATATTAATAATATTTTAGCAGTACTACTTAGATTCAATAAGCTCAGTAATATCAATAGAATTTTATGATATCCTAAAAAATGTATTGGTATTTTTTCATATCAAATTTTTCCCATCACTTCCATTTTAATACATGAAATTACTTTAAAAAAATTGATTAATATTTTATGACTCAAAGTTTGATGAACAGCCAAAGATCAAACACAACACCATCTAAGAATCAAAATCACTATATTTAACAAAACTTAACAAACAATGCCCATTAGTAACAATAAGCCAATTAAATGCACAATAATCATAGGTAATCACCGACTCCCCCACCTATGTCAAGGATTAAAATCAGCACTAGTTTTGATGGCAATAGTTAAGATAAAAATCATGAGATTTAATAATTGTTAATAATCAAATTATTTACAATTATGTTTAACCTAATTAATGTCTAAATATAAATATTATGAAGATTCTTATAAAAATACCAATTAAAGCTCAGAAGAATGGTATGATATCAGATGCTCTCAGAAGCCAACTTGAATATATCTAATAAATAATAAATAAAGAAGATTCAAACAATGGAAGCAATAATAGCAGCAGTGGAGACTAAGGGTATAAGCAATCTTAAGAATAATATGTTGTAGGTTAGTTTTTAAAGAGGAATTCTATTGATGATGTTTAAATTTGTTTATAGGTTTGGGGAATTATGAGTAAAATTTATAATTTCTTATCAAATTTATTGATAAAAGCTCAAATGGAGGAGTAATTATAATCAGTAGCAATAACAGTAATATAAACATAAATAATAACAACAGTCAGGCAGATTAAAATTATGGAACGACCAGTCCTCATTAGAATAGTAATCATAAAAGTAAGCCTATATCTTAAAGTCAGAATAGAACACCCAGTCCTCTAAATTTATAGATTAGTAATAGGTTGACTGGGGAATCTTAAAACTTTACTACAAGTACCAACACAAATTTTATTAAATCTTAGGATTTATCAAAACTCTTACTATATAAATTCAGAAATACGGGGGGGGGGAGTAAGTGAAATTTATTTTTAATTACAAATGATACAGGAAACTTTTAAAGTATTAATAAAAACAGCACTCCTGATAAACTATAAAGTTAAAAATCAGATTCTCAAAATTAATAAAGTAAATCAAAGCTTTCGAATAAATCCTTATCTTAAACTCTCTAAGAAAAGCTCAATATAACAATTATCAATTTCATCTTATATTACTGTATATTTTTAATATCTATAATAAATTGTTATAAATAGAGACAAGATACCTAAAAGAATAAAGATAGTAGCAATAGAAGTTTACCAAGAAGTATCGCAATTTCAAGTCAAAATAGCCAGCATAGTGATTCAAAACTTAAAACTTAGAGCTATTCTTATATAAATTTAGAATTTATACTAAATTTATCATTAATCAATAAATAAATAAATAAATATATATTTCATAATAACATAATTCAGCACCAACTTCTTAAAGTTAAAAAAGAGAGAAAGACTAGAGAAAATTGAGAAAAATATCAAAATCTAAAACTTAAGCCGATAAATCTTAAAAATTCACTGACAAAGAGGAAAGTAAAGCAAAATCATAAGCATTAATTTATTTATATATTTTTAGCATAAAACTTGGAAAATGGTGGTAACTCTTATGCTTCAGATTTCAAACTAAGTCTGAGAGATTGCGAGAGCGTTATAAACAATTAAGGTCCTGATCATAAAGTTGACTCACTTCAAAAAGAAAACTCATTTTATTAAATTTATGACTATAATTTAAGATATAATTGCACAAAAATATAGAAAAAGATTAAGCTGAAATGATAAACACTTCACCACTTGTAAAAATAGACGGATATTTGACTACTTAACAGCTATTTTATTTGCTTATATAAATTTTTTATATATCTATATACTTAATTTTTCCACAAAATATAAATAAAAAGTTAAAACTATAAATAAAACATAATTACATTTTTAAAGCTATAAGCGTAAAATTCAATATTGCAGTAATACAATTAAAATAAACCTATGATAAAGAAAAAGAGTTCAATAATTCAAGCCAATAATACAAGTAAAGCCTAAGCTATAATTAGCAGGAATAATTTGAATAGTCTCTAGGTATAAGGTGTAAGTAATGCTGGATCTTCTCTATGGCAAGTCACTAATGAATTATCAATATGATTTATATTAATTTTACAATCATAAATTCGCATTTTACATTAATGAATCTTTCGATTCAAGTGCCGAGTTAGTTGGCGGATAAATTTATATAAACGATGAGAATAAATAGACTGATGATATTTAAATTCAATATGTTGATTAAGATATTTAAGCTCAATAAATTACGAATTTAGAAGGCTAAATAATTGAGCAAAAATCCACCAAATCTTTAAAGATTTCAAATGACAGCAATGAATAAGAACTTGAATACATTTTGAATTAGCAAAATATTCAAAATTTTAGTTGGTTAGTTAATTATATTAATATTAAGAGAGTAAATTCCTTTTATTAAATAGCAATAGACAGTAATTTTTATTATATTTAAAGCAAAATGCATCTCCAGATATTTAAAATTAAAAGCATGTAGAAAATATTGATACTTCGACCACAGTCTAATAAAATCACTCTCCTCTGCATATTGAGGAAAATTTAAGTTAAAGGATTTTACTTTCATCAAATGGAAATGATCAGGAACAAATTTATATAAAAATAAATTGTTCATAAAATAGTTTAATTATTAAGCAGTATTTTTAAAATTTCGAGAAACAAAATATGCCTAGTTTTCATTAATTAATGGAAACTCATTATATTCTTCTTAATCTTATAAATTAATATAGATTCTATTAATAACTACCATTAAATATTTAAAATAACAATCAAAACCCCAAAACCCATTAATGAGGTTTATTAGTGCTTTGATTTGTTGGGAATTTGTTAGGAGCTGGGGTTATTAATAAAATGCGATACAAAAATTGCAAGATTTTGGGGTCTATTTATGATGAATATTAAATAGATTTATTGTTTAAAATGCCGATATGGATGTGATATGTGTAGTGAATAAATCAAACCAGTACTAAACTATAAGTCTATTGCACTACTCTTAAAGCAAGGTCCATCAACTATTGATCCCACTGCCTCATAGCAGTATATCTTAAGCAATAATATCTGAATTCTAAGCCTTAGAGGAAGTCAAAGTCTATATAAAAGTATATTGACTATCTGATTAATGGAAAAAACTTTGAAGATTTGGGCTCACTTCTCTCTCGATCAACGAACTCTTATATTTCACCGCCAGTTCCCTGAGTTTAAGATATCTGCATAGTCTGTTCCAAAATTTTATAAACTAAATGGTATCTCATAAAAAGTTGTTAATCGTTTCAAGAGAGTAATTGATCTCACTCTGCCATTTTGCAACAACAATT
>ARYC01010301.1:0-28702 GCA_000711775.1 Oxytricha trifallax | reverse complement strand
ATTTCTTTAAATGCTATACTCTATGTATTTTGAAGTTGATATTAAGAGTAAACAAACATTGCTCTACAATATAACTAAGGTTTAAATGGTCTTCTACTTAAATTTCCAAAGATTCCGTCAATTCTTGCATCATTATACATAAATGAAAATCTATGAAATCATCGTAGTTAAAAAACTTTGTAAGTTCTCAACTCGATTTAAGCAAAACAGTTTCTTTAAATGCCAAGCTCTATGTAACTTGAAGTTGATATTAAGAGTAAACAAACATTGCTCTACAATATAACTAAGGTTAAAATGGTCTTCTATTTAAATGTCAAAAGATTCCGTCAATTCTTGCATCCATATACATGAATAAAAATCTATGAAATTATCGTAGAAAAAGATTTGTAAGTTCTCAACTCGATTTAAGCAAAACAGTTTCTTTAAATGCTATGCTCGATGTAACTTGAAGTTGATATTAAGAGTAAACAAACATTGCTCTACAATATAACTAAGGTTAAAATGGTCTTCTATTTAAATGTCAAAAGATTCCGTCAATTCTTGCATCCATATACATGAATAAAAATCTATGAAATTATCGTAGAAAAAGATTTGTAAGTTCTCAACTCGATTTAAGCAAAACAGTTTCTTTAAATGCTATGCTCGATGTAACTTGAAGTTGATATTAAGAGTAAACAAACATTGCTCTACAATATAACTAAGGTTAAAATGGTCTTCTATTTAAATGTCAAAAGATTCCGTCAATTCTTGCATCCATATACATGAATAAAAATCTATGAAATTATCGTAGAAAAAGATTTGTAAGTTCTCAACTCGATTTAAGCATAACAGTTTCTTTAAATACCATGCTTTTTGTATTTTGAAGTTGATATTATGAGTAAACAAATATTGCTCTACAATATAACCTAGGTTAAAATGGTCTTCTATTTAAATGTCCAAAGATTCCGTCAATTCTTGCATAAATATACATGAATAAAAATCTATGAAATTATTATATTTAAAAAACATTTGTAAGTTCTCATCTCGAGTTAAGCATAACAGTTTCTTTAAATACAATGCTCTATGTAACTTGAAAATGATATTATGTGTAAACAAACATTGCTCTACAATAAAACTAAGGTTTAAATGGTCTTCTATTTAAATGTCAAAATATTCCGTCAATTCTTGCATCATTATACATTAATGAAAATCTATGAAATTATCGTAGTAAAAAAACTTTGTAAGTTCTCAACTCGATTTAAGCATAACAGTTTCTTTAAATGCCATGCTCTATGTAACTTGAAGTTGATATTATGAGTAAACAAACATTGCTCTATAATATAACTAAGGTTAAAATGGTCTTCTATTTAAATGTCCTAAGATTACGTCAATTCTTGCATCAATATACATGAATGAAAATCTATGAAATTATCGTAGTTAAAAAACTTTGTAAGTTCTCAACTCGATTTAAGCATAACGGTTTCTTTAAATGCTATGCTCTATGTAATTTGAATTTGATATTAAGAGTAAACAAACATTGCTCTACAATATAACTAAGGTTAAAATGGTCTTCTATTTAAATGTCCAAAGATTCCGTCAATTCTTGCATCCATATACATGAATGAAAATCTATGAAATTATCGTAGAAAAAAAACTTTGTAAGTTCTCAACTCGATTTAAGCAAAACAGTTTCTTTAAATGCTATGATCGATGTAACTTGAAGTTGATATTAAGAGTAAACAAACATTGCTCTACAATATAACTAAGGTTAAAATGGTCTTCTATTTAAATGTCAAAAGATTCCGTCAATTCTTGCATCCATATACATGAATAAAAATCTATGAAATTATCGTAGAAAAAGATTTGTAAGTTCTCAACTCGATTTAAGCAAAACAGTTTCTTTAAATGCTATGCTCGATGTAACTTGAAGTTGATATTATGAGTAAACAAACATTGCTCTACAATATAACTAAGGTTTAAATGGTCTTCTATTTAAATGTCCAATGATTCCGTCAATTCTTGCATCCATATACCTGAATGAAAATCTATGAAATTATATTATTTAAAAGTTTTTGTAAGTTCTCAACTCGATTTAAGCTTAACAGTTTCTTTAAATGCTATGCTCTATGTTACTTGAAGTTGATATTAAGAGTAAACAAACATTGCTCTACAATATAACTAAGGTTTAAATGGTCTTCTATTTAAATGTCCAAAGATTCCGTCATTTCTTGCATCAATATACATGAATGAAAATCTATGAAATTATCGTAGTTAAAAAACTTTGTAAGTTCTCAACTCGATTTAAGCATAACAGTTTCTTTAAATACCATGCTCTATGTAACTTGAAGTTGATATTATGAGTAAACAAACATTGCTCTACAATTTAACTAAGGTTAAAATTGTCTTCTATTTAAATGTCCAAAGATTCCGTCAATTCTTGCATCCATATAAATGAATGAAAATCTATGAAATTATCGTAGAAAAAGATTTGTAAGTTCTCAACTAGATTAAAGCATAACAGTTTCTTTAAATGCTATACTCTATGTATTTTGAAGTTGATATTAAGAGTAAACAAACATTGCTCTACAATATAACTAAGGTTTAAATGGTCTTCTACTTAAATTTCCAAAGATTCCGTCAATTCTTGCATCATTATACATAAATGAAAATCTATGAAATCATCGTAGTTAAAAAACTTTGTAAGTTCTCAACTCGATTTAAGCAAAACAGTTTCTTTAAATGCCAAGCTCTATGTAATTTGAAGTTGATATTATGAGTAAACAAACATTGCTCTACAATATAATTAAGGTTTAAATGGTCTTCTATTTAAATGTCCAAAGATTCCGTCATTTCTTGCATCAATATACATGAATGAAAATCTATGAAATTATCGTAGTTAAAAAACTTTGTAAGTTCTCAACTCGATTTAAGCATAACAGTTTCTTTAAATGCTATGATCGATGTAACTTGAAGTTGATATTAAGAGTAAACAAACATTGCTCTACAATATAACTAAGGTTAAAATGGTCTTCTATTTAAATGTCAAAAGATTCCGTCAATTCTTGCATCCATATACATGAATGAAAATCTATGAAATTATCGTAGTTAAAAAACTTTGTAAGTTCTCAACTCGATTTAAGCATAACAGTTTCTTTAAATGCATTACTCTATGTAATTTGAAGTTGATATTATGAGTAAACAAACATTGCTCTACAATATTACTAAGGTTTAAATGGTCTTCTATTTAAATGTCCAAAGATTCCGTCAATTCTTGCATCAATATACATGAATGAAAATCTATGAAATTATTATATTTAAAAAACTTTGTAAGTTCTCAACTCGATTTAAGCATAACAGTTTCTTTAAATACCATGCTCTATGTAACTTGAAGTTGATATTATGAGTAAACAAACATTGCTCTACAATTTAACTAAGGTTAAAATTGTCTTCTATTTAAATGTCCAAAGATTCCGTCAATTCTTGCATCCATATAAATGAATGAAAATCTATGAAATTATCGTAGAAAAAGATTTGTAAGTTCTCAACTAGATTAAAGCATAACAGTTTCTTTAAATGCTATACTCTATGTATTTTGAAGTTGATATTAAGAGTAAACAAACATTGCTCTACAATATAACTAAGGTTTAAATGGTCTTCTACTTAAATTTCCAAAGATTCCGTCAATTCTTGCATCATTATACATAAATGAAAATCTATGAAATCATCGTAGTTAAAAAACTTTGTAAGTTCTCAACTCGATTTAAGCAAAACAGTTTCTTTAAATGCCATGCTCTATGTAATTTGAAGTTGATATTATGAGTAAACAAACATTGCTCTACAATATAACGTAGGTTAAAATGGTCTTCTATTTAAATGTCCAATAATTCCGTCAATTCTTGCATCAATAAACATGATTGAAAATCTATGAAATTATTGTTGTTAAAAAACTTTGTAAGTTCTCAACTCGATTTAAGCAAAACAGTTTCTTTAAATGCTATACTCTATGTAACTTGAAGTTGATATTATGAGTAAACAAACATTGCTCTACAATATTACTAAGGTTAAATGGTCTTCTATTTAAATGTCCAAAGATTCCGTCAATTCTTGCATCATTATACATGAATGAAAATCTATGAAATCATCGTAGTTAAAATACTTTGTAAGAACTCAACTCGATTTAATCATATCAGTTTCTTTAAATGCCATGCTCTAATGTAATTTGAAGTTGATATTATGAGTAAACAAACATTGCTCTACAATATAACGTAGGTTAAAATGGTCTTCTATTTAAATGTCCAATAATTCCGTCAATTCTTGCATCAATAAACATGATTGAAAATCTATGAAATTATTGTTGTTAAAAAACTTTGTAAGTTCTCAACTCGATTTAAGCAAAACAGTTTCTTTAAATGCTATACTCTATGTAATTGTGAAGTTAGATATTATGAGTAAACAAACATTGCTCTACAATATAACGTAGGTTAAAATGGTCTTCTATTTAAATGTCCAATAATTCCGTCAATTCTTGCATCAATAAACATGATTGAAAATCTATGAAATTATTGTTGTTAAAAAACTTTGTAAGTTCTCAACTCGATTTAAGCAAAACAGTTTCTTTAAATGCTATACTCTATGTAACTTGAAGTTGATATTATGAGTAAACAAACATTGCTCTACAATATAACTAAGGTTAAAATGGTCTTCTATTTAAATGTCAAAAGATTCCGTCAATTCTTGCATCCATATACATGAATAAAAATCTATGAAATTATCGTAGAAAAAGATTTGTAAGTTCTCAACTCGATTTAAGCAAAACAGTTTCTTTAAATGCTATGCTCGATGTAACTTGAAGTTGATATTAAGAGTAAACAATCATTGCTCTACAATATAACTAAGGTTAAAATGGTCTTCTACTTAAATGTCCAAAGATTCCGTCAATTCTTGCATCATTATACCTGAATGAAAATCTATGAAATTATTATATTTAAAAACTTTTGTAAGTTCTCAACTCGATTTAAGCATAACAGTTTCTTTAAATGCTATGCTCTATGTAACTTAAGTTGATATTAAGAGTAAACAATCATTGCTCTACAATATAACTAAGGTTAAAATGGTCTTCTACTTAAATGTCCAAAGATTCCGTCAATTCTTGCATCATTATACCTGAATGAAAATCTATGAAATTATTATATTTAAAAACTTTTGTAAGTTCTCAACTCGATTTAAGCATAACAGTTTCTTTAAATGCCTTGCTCTATGTAATTTGAAGTTGATATTATGAGTAAACAAACATTGTTCTACAATATATCTATGGTTTAAATGGTCTTCTATTTAAATGTCCAAAGATTCCGTCAATTCTTGCTTCCATATACCTGAATGAAAAATCTATGAAATTATCGTAGTTAAAAAACTTTGTAAGTTCTCAACTCGATTTAAGCATAACAGTTTCTTTAAATGCATTACTCTATGTAATTTGAAGTTGATATTATGAGTAAACAAACATTGCTCTACAATATTACTAAGGTTTAAATGGTCTTCTATTTAAATGTCCAAAGATTCCGTCAATTCTTGCATCATTATACATGAATGAAAATCTATGAAATCATCGTAGTTAAAATACTTTGTAAGAACTCAACTCGATTTAATCATATCAGTTTCTTTAAATGCCATGCTCTATGTAATTTTAAGTTGATATTATGAGTAAACAAACATTGCTCTACAATATAACTAAGTTTTAAATGGTCTTCTATTTAAATGTCCAAAGATTCCGTAAATTCTTGCATCAATATACATGAATGAAAATCTATGAAATTATCGTAGTTAAAAAACTTTGTAAGTTATCAACTCGAGTTAAGCATAACAGTTTCTTTAAATGCTATGCTCTATGTAACTTGAAGTTGATATTATGAGTAAACAAACATTGCTCTACAATATAACTAAGGTTAAAATGGTCTTCTATTTAAATGTCCAAAGATTCCGTCAATTCTTGCATCCATATACATGAATGAAAATCTATGAAATTATTGTAGTTAAAAAACTTTGTAAGTTTTCAACTCGATTTAAGCAAAACAGTTTCTTTAAATGCTATACTCTATGTAATTTGAAGTTGATATTAAGAGTAAACGAACATTGCTCTACAATATAACTAAGGTTTAAATGGTCTTCTATTTAAATGTCCAAAGATTCCGTCAATTCTTGCATCATTATACATTAATGAAAATCTATGAAATCATCGTAGTTAAAAAACTTTGTAAGTTCTCAACTCGATTTAAGCAAAACAGTTACTTTAAATGCTATGCTCGATGTAATTTAAAGTTGATATTAAGAGTAAACAAACATTGCTCTACAATATAACTAAGGTTAAAATGGTCTTCTATTTAAATGTCCAAAGATTCCGTCAATTCTTGCATCAATAAACATTATTGAAAATCTATGAAATTATAATATTTTAAAAACTTTGTAAGTTCTTAACTCGATTTAAGCATAACAGTTTCTTTAAATGCCTTACTCTATGTAATTTGAAGTTGATATTATTAGTAAACAAACATTGCTCTACAATATAACTAAGGTATAAATGGTCTTCTATTTAAATGTCCAAAGATTCCGTCAATTCTTGCATCCATATACATGAATGAAAATCTATGAAATTATCGTAGAAAAAAAACTTTGTAAGTTCTCAACTCGATTTAAGCAAAACAGTTTCTTTAAATGCTATGATCGATGTAACTTGAAGTTGATATTAAGAGTAAACAAACATTGCTCTACAATATAACTAAGGTTAAAATGGTCTTCTATTTAAATGTCAAAAGATTCCGTCAATTCTTGCATCATTATACATGAATGAAAATCTATGAAATCATCGTAGTTAAAATACTTTGTAAGAACTCAACTCGATTTAATCATATCAGTTTCTTTAAATGCCATGCTCTATGTAATTTGAAGTTGATATTATGAGTAAACAAACATTGCTCTACAATATAACGTAGGTTAAAATGGTCTTCTATTTAAATGTCCAATAATTCCGTCAATTCTTGCATCAATAAACATGATTGAAAATCTATGAAATTATTGTTGTTAAAAAACTTTGTAAGTTCTCAACTCGATTTAAGCAAAACAGTTTCTTTAAATGCTATACTCTATGTAACTTGAAGTTGATATTATGAGTAAACAAACATTGCTCTAACAATATAACTAAGGTTAAAATGGTCTTCTATTTAAATGTCCAAAGATTCCGTCAATTCTTGCATCCATATACATGAATGAAAATCTATGAAATTATTGTAGTTAAAAAACTTTGTAAGTTTTCAACTCGATTTAAGCAAAACAGTTTCTTTAAATGCTATACTCTATGTAACTTGAAGTTGATATTATGAGTAAACAAACATTGCTCTACAATATAACTAAGGTTAAAATGGTCTTCTATTTAAATGTCAAAAGATTCCGTCAATTCTTGCATCCATATACATGAATAAAAATCTATGAAATTATCGTAGAAAAAGATTTGTAAGTTCTCAACTCGATTTAAGCAAAACAGTTTCTTTAAATGCCAAGCTCTATGTATTTTGAAGTTGATATTATGAGTAAACATACATTGCTCTACAATTTTACGCAGAGTAATATTGTCTTCTATTTAAATGTCCAAAGATTTCGTCAATTCTTGCATCCATATACATGAATGAAAATCTATGAAATCATCGTAGTTAAAAAACTTTGTAAGTTCTCAACTCGATTTAAGCAAAACAGTTTCTTTAAATGCCAAGCTCTATTTAGATGTTTAATAGATTTTTGAAAAAGTCGATTTATCCATTTTTTATTATAGTCGAATGGTTGAAATTGCTTCATGGTTTTAAAAGATTGTAATATTCAATTTAAAGCTGCTCTATTTCTTATAAAATGCAATAATTCTTTTTTTTACAAATTATTTCCGTTTTAATTCAAAACTGTTTATTTTTTTTTATTACTTTTTCTATATATATAATTATAAGTATTAATTTATTTTTATAAATTAATTTATATCTTACTTTTATTTATATTACTACATTATTTATTATTTATACATATTCTAACTTATTATATTTTAATTATGTATGTGATTTTTATTATTATATTTATTTTTAGTCTTTTTTTCATATTATTTCATTATTTTTCTTTGTGAATTAATTTAATTTTCTTCCATATTCTTTTCATTATTTAACTTTATCTAAAAATTGATTTATTTCTTTTATACTTATCTTTATATGCCCTTTAGTTTATCTCGGTTCATCCTCTTTATTCATTATATTAATATTTTCATATATCAGTTCTTATTTTTAATTTTTATGATACTAAAATATATTTTTTAATACATTTAACAATCATTATTATCTATTGAATTTATAAAAGGCTCCATCAATTCTTAAATAATATATATTGATTTAAATTTTCTTTTTTCCTTATAATTCGACTATTACAATTAGTTAAACTCAATTTACTTACTGACGAAGACCTTTGAATCTTTATTAAATATTATTTTTCTGTATTCTAGATTGCAATTTTATATCTTATATAATTTTTGTGAAAATTAGAGTTTGACTCTTTTTTATATTTATCAAATAAAATTTGATTATAATAGAAACAATAGAAGAAATGAAATTTGTTTCATCACTAAATTAAATTCTTTTCAAATATAAAATTGATTTTCAAATCAAAATAAATTGGCTTTTTACATTTATAAATTCTAAGGTTGCTAATGACCTTACCATTTGTCAATTGGTGAACGAGTACGGTGCTGAAGCTATTCTATCCAGTAAAAGGGTCCCACTACAAATGGCCCTTAAGATAAGCTTGAGTTGGCTGTCCAAAAATAAAATTATGAAAATTAATGATTTATATATCTGGTGAGCCTAAGCTCAAGTATTAATTTCCATGTCGTGTTTAATAGTAATAAAATATAATAGTATGAAGTTTAAATTTCAAGGATATAATCTGCATGTTCTTTTTTGCGATTAAGAATCTTAAAATATAATAATTTCAATAAGACTTTTGATAAAAAATATATATTATCTTGAAAATTACAAACTTCAAGACGAATTGTTTGACTGTAGATTATACAATTTTAATTTGAGATAAGGTTTTACAGTCTGACTTTCATACAATAAAATTTAGATAATAGATAATAGATTTTAAGGATATTATAGATAAATTTAAAGGTTTAGACCTACTGTTATGTATGGAGGTACATCCCGACCAATTTCGGGACCTAGGAATTCAGGGTTTTAAGATATAAATCATGGATCGGAGAGCCTCCTAAAAATGTACAAGGCCAAGTAGATGATGCCAATAAAAATTGTTGACTGTCTTTTAATTCAAGATGTTTCAAACATAATGATATTCTTATGCTTTCAATTTTAGAATAAGTTCATTAAGGAGAGGGGTAGGATTCAAATGATTAACCGTTCAGTTCTCAGATTGAACACTAATTAATGGAGAAAATTAAAACAAATGCTTGCCATAAGACAACTCCAGTAGATTATCTCTTGGGGTTTCCCCTCTGCAAGTCAAACAGTAAGTTTGTGCTGAGAAGGAGTTCTACCAGAACTAAATACAAAAATCAAGAAAGTCAGTTATTACAATGAAAAAAAGAAAGACACTGTAGCGCACAGGATTGTTAGGTGTCACAAGGCATATCGGCGTATATCCCACGCAAACAACAATTGATAACAGTTTGCATGAACCAGAAGCCAAAGCTGAGGATCCCAATATACATGGTGGCCCCTTTGAGTACTAGGGTAGAGTTTTTTGAAGCGTTGAAAGTCAAAGTGTGGGAATATCTTATTATAATTCCTTGCTGACATAAGTAAGTTCCAGCATTAATTTCGGTACAATATTAAATAATGATAATAATAATAATAAAAATAATATTTATTCAAAATTAATGTATTAAATTTAGTTAATTGTTATGGAGAACAAGTAGTAGCTTCAAACATTAACTTAAATAATCTGAATATATACTGATTTTATCTCACCACTAATTTAAGTTCATCCATTTACTAAATCATTAAATAGGAATTAATTTCAAAACTTAAATAATTAATTATATTTTATTATTTTCAAAAGAAATGAATAATTTATATACTATTAAGTTTTTTAAATAAAGCGATTAAATTGTATATAAGCTAAATGCTATAATTTAAGTCCAATAACTGGTTTAAGGTTTCATTAATTCACTTTAAAAAGGCTAAATTATAAAAATTTTGTAAATTTATTTTTGAATAACTATTTATACCAAAATAATGATGATTTTCTAATTCCTTTATCTAAACTTACAACAGATTAGGGTGAATATACTTTAAATTCAAAGATTACGTATAATGTTTAACCTTCTCACAAATACCCCTAGTATTCGAAAAGAGGGTGGTTTAAATATGAGGTTGAAGAAGTCAAAGAATTGATAATTTGAGAATTTAGAAAAAAAACTTTACTGATGGCTGAAACTTTCATGCATGCATATCATTTTTAATTTGAATATGTTCAGCATCTTTGTCATGGTAGTTCAGCCGTTATTTCCTATGAACTTGAATATAAGAAGGTTTTGCTGGATAATTATATACATGAATCTATTCTCTTTAAGATAATATAAAAAATGTTTTCGCTAATTTAAACAGACCTTTCTCTAATTAAGGAAAATAATTAAAATTATATTCTTAATCTTCATTGTGTTGTAAAATAAAAAATATACTCTTTTTATTAATTTATTTATAATTAGGAAGATTCAAATTATCATGCATAATGCTCAAATAATTGTAAAAAAGCTTTATTAATTTTATATTAAATTAAGTATTTCTTGGTTACTAGACTTATTATTTAATCCTTCGATTTTGATTTATAATCTTGTATATAAATGATTTTATATTATCTTAAATTAAACTTTACGAATCATTATTACCAAAAAACCTTCCTAAACTTACTTATAAAATTAAATAATTTTATCACAATGCACATACCTGCATATGCAATGATACTGTTACTGAAGCATACCTTATAATAATGGACTAGATAATTTCCAAAAAATGTCAATAAAAATCATATCAAAGAGAGGATTTTACGGATTAATGATGATGATAATAAAGATGTCTGGTAAGCATAATTGTTTTACTACTTTACAAATTTAACTAAAAAATTGTAAAACAATGCCACAAACGGTTAAATATTGACAGAGAGTCTTATATATTTGATGTCTCATAATTTATTTCAGCTTAAATCCTTGTTAAATTATTAGCATATTTACTTTAAAACATAGCTAAGTTAGTGTCAAATGCTCTTTCAAGGATAACAACGACAAGTTGTACATCAATCACAAAAATAAATATAAACGTATGATCTTTCTAGTAAGAAATGAGAACTAGTTTGGAATGACTCTAAATATAAATAAAAAGTCCTTTACTTTGCCCAGAAATTGCCTTATTTTTTTAAGATACTATAATGTTGAAATCAAGGGAAGTGGAATAATCTAAGAGAAGGGTCTCATCCTACATAAGCAATTTAAACCTATAAATTTTTCAGTGAATAAATGAAATGATAATTCATTGACTCTTCATTTAATAAATTTTAATTAAGACGGAATACTCTGAAAAAGTAGAGTATTAACATCTTATGTTTACCAATGGGTATTTAAGAGGTACCCTTATTATAAAAAGGAACAGTTTTTATTATTATATTTTTTTGGTTTTTCCATTTATACATTTAAATATAAAAGTAGCACTGGCATTTATGAATTCAATATCCTAATTATAACTAACTTGGTAATTCTGCTTCAATTATCATTAAATGAGATAAATTTCATTTATTTCTCACTCGAAACCTAATTTCATATTAACTTTACAGACAGGTTAAGCATTTTCAATATCAGCGAGAGCAAGTTAATATGATATCTAAAGCCTAACTATTTTAACTATGGAGCGATAAATTATAGATGTTTCAAAAGCATGATAAATAATATAATAATTATAATAATAATAGAATAGTATAAGCTAACAGTTTATAAGCAAAGTTCTCATAGTATTTTAAGCTTAATAATAAATTAAAATTATGATTCACCTGTGAGAAAGACAAGTAAATGATAAAACAGCAATTATTAAAAGCAAAAGTTTGTTCCAATTCATGTTACTAGATCAATTCAAAAAGTAATAGAAATATGACTAAGGAAAATTATCCCTATAACAATGACTTATAATCATCATACTATATACTATCTTTTAAAGTCTGAACATAAACAAATTAAATCAAGAATTTATGGACTTTCAATCATATTCATGAATAACAGGAGCTAAGATGGATATCTTGAATTTAGAAATAAAGGTAGAGAAAAGCTTATTACTTAAATATCTTTATTAGTAAACATGGGAAATTAATGATGCCAAATGTAGCCTGTAACCCTTTACTACCTCTGCCTCTTCCTCAGTACATATATTTTAAATATTTAAAGAATCTCTATATTTAGCTTTGTTACATTGAAATTTCTCATTAAATATAGAAGGAATCCTTTAGTCCCAAATGATATTACATTTTGAGTATTCCTTTAAGAGCTAATGGACTTCCTAAAGTAATAAAAGGAAAGTTACTTATTATATTACTAACTTCTAAATAGGTATAGTAAATTGTCTGATTAAATATTAATTTCAAATACCAGCAAGTGAGTAGTTTTTGATACAAATGGATTGTAATTAACTCTCTGATTTTCATAATTAATAAAACTAAATCTATTTAGTCAGATATACTAATTGTGTATCGGGGACAAAAATGACAGTGTAGAGTTTTATACTATAATGAATGTTTATAAAATGATATAAATTGAATAGCTCTGCTTTGATATTAAGAATATGAGCTTAATTATAAAATGAAGTTAGTAAATTAGCATGAGTGGATTCAACTATAAAGAAAAAAATCACTACTTAGAAATTTATAAAATATATTTTAATTAAAAGGCATTTGATTTTACATTTAATCTTTAAAAGAACCACATGATGTTTGTAAAAAATTTAACACAAGCAGAGCCATCATGTGAAACAAGAGAAAGATAAATTATAGACTTAATATCAACTTTCCATTTTTAGAGTTTAGAGATATCTGGCTTAGGTTCTATGAACTATACCACTATTTGTAAATTCAATAACACAATATGATCTTCTCATTAAAAATCATCTTTATAGAGGCCATATTTTAGTGTAAATCACTTTTCCTACATAATGATTAACGAAATATATATATATATATATTTCAAACTAGAACGAGAGCATTTCCAACATACTGTATCAAAATATATATGTTTCACAATTTAGTGTTTTCAACTTACTTTATAACTTTCTTAAATCTTTTTTTTTATAAAATAAGAGCAATGATTTTAATGAATATCTATAGTATTTAATTTTTATTGTTACCACTTCTTTTAAAATCAACTGTTCCATATAAAAACTAGTTGATTAAAAGTCTATAAATTACCTTTTTATTAAAACAACATCTGAAAATGTAAAAGTACTAAGCAGATCTAACCTTACTAAGCTTTTGTATTTAAAATATGAATTAAATTATTGTTTATTTATAATAGAACTTGATAGTATATCAACATATTAATATAATTATAATACTTATTCTTAGATATTTCTAATTCTTTAAATGAGGCTTGCAATTGACTTATAATTAAATTCATTTATTCCTTGCAAATTGTGAAATTATATTACTCCGACTTACTTTTCTTTCCTATTTGGGACATAATAATCTGATAAACAATTCAGGAGTTTTAATTTCAATTTAACTTTGTGATTTAATATAGTAAAATAGCATCATCAATAGTAAACACTTTAATTTTTATTCTGTTCAATTAAAAATTACCTGTCAATGTTAATAGAAATTATATATTTATAGGATATTGAGTTTATCAAATATAATATAACTTATAATACACCAATATATCCATAGCAAAAAATTAACTCTATATTTTCAGCAATTATTACCGGTTAAAATGATGTTGAAGATAGGAATGTGCTCTTAGATTTTTTCTAGCATAATAGATCCAGATATAGCCAAGGGCATAGAGAGTAAACAACAGATCTTATTCACACCCTTGATAACATAACATTAGCTAATTAACAACACTAGTTATAATAATTGTTGCTAATAAATGGATGAAAATAAACGGAATTGTAATGTAAGAGTAAGGAAGTTTGTCTGATAAAGATAAATTAGAACAGACTTCAATTAATATTTTTAAGAGTAAATTAACTAGTAATAATATTCCAGGTGTGAAATATGATTGAATTGCAAAGAATTTAGTTAATTAATTCGAATTCTTCAATGATGGCTCCATAAATACCACAATAGGAGCAATTACCGTAAAAAACAGATAAAAGACAATAAGTGTTGTTTTATTAATATAAAATTAATGAATAGTGATAGAATCTAGTTAGAGGAAAAATTAACTCAAGCATATTTAGTTCCTTCATTCATTTTTATACCATATTCAATCTCTTATATAAACAACAATATTATGAAGGTGTGACTTCTCTGGATTGTGAAGATGGTTAGTAATGAAAAAACCAAATAGACAAGAATAAATAAATCTTTAATCTGTTAGATATGATGGTTGCGGAGTACTACTCACAGTAATAATTAATTAAAAGCAGGCTTTACTTAAGATAGCTTTATTAATTCAAAATAAGAACTTATTTCGATATTAATTCCCTTAAATATGATATAATAATTATAAATTTAAAATAATTATTGATTTGATTGTAAGATGCAGATTAGCTAGGTTCAGTTACGGTTTTAATCTTAGCAGAATATTCAAGTTAACAAATCAAACTCAGTTATCCTTTTATTGTCCTTATTATATAGGATGGAGGTAGAGAGGCAGTAAATTGTAATCCTTGATAAACTTTGATACAAATTATAACTTCTTTGGGATCTTTACAATTGATAAAGCGTATATTAATGAAGACATTAAATAAAATATAACTACACAAATAACAGATAGTTAGGGAGAATTCACTAAAGCTGCCAATCTCCTTGCTGCTGATATCTTTAGCAAAGCAATAGCGACATTCATTTTAATCTTAAAAGAATGAATTATATTGGAATTGGTATAGCTATTAGCGATATGTCAATTAATTTTGAAATAATCACACCAAAATCTAGAGAGAACACTGAAATATTAGAATATATATATTTATGTATTTTACAATTTTTGATTTGATAACTCCCTATGATAGACAACCCCTTGAAAATATTGAGTCTATTAGATGGTATCACAAAAGTTTAAATCTGAACTTCAAGATTTAGAGTAGATAAAACTTTTGGTTTTTTTGAGTTCACTGATGTATTTAGGGCTTGCTTTGGCTATAAGATCTAGATACCATCTGGTTTTAGAACTTATTTTGTTCGTATTGATCTTTTTTTAATTCCCATTCAAACAATATTTATATTTAAAAATGTTTAAAGTATTAAATTGTCTAATTTTTTTAGATTATATTGCTTTATATAATATAATTTATACGTTGTTAAAAGCAAATCAATAACTGATAGAGAATTATATATTTTTGTTTATATTTGGCTGTGATTACTTTAATAGTTGTAAGCCTTGGAGTTGATTAACTTAGTAGTGAGAGACTCTAAATTTAATAATTCTATTATACAATTTTATTATATATTATAAGACTTTACATATTAGTAAACTTAAACTTAATATTTCATAAACAAAGTATAATTAATGCACCAATTAAAAAGATTTATTTATTTAAGAGGACGTTTTTACACCAATTAATTTTATTCACTTCTTTTATCTCAATCAGATTTAATGAGGCAGTAAATGGTGATTAAATGACAAAAGGATACAATAAAAAGATAAATAGCTGCAAATGGCAGTGGTCTATGATATTAACTTCAGCAAGGAAAATACCTCCTACTCAGTGTTCAGTTTGATTGACGTAGAAAAGCATCCATTTAATAGACTATTAGTAATGCTTAGTACTGTGATATTAACTATAAATTGATGTTCTAATGAACTCTAAAGACAGGAATATTCAGTATGTAGATTAACATCTGAATAAATATCAATCAGTTAATTGTTTTTATTAATTGTATTGCTCTTTTCACTTATTAATTGATATAATTTCTGTGAGAGTATCTGCTATAATCATCACTAGATACGTTAACTCCACTAATGCAACTCATTCAACTCAACTTTTAACTAGACCTACTCCACCCAGTGAGGCATTTTGAAGAATCCTAACTAATACTTAAAAGAAGTAAAATAAATGGAATGCATTCATTGCTTTTTGTTTGATAAGTTACTCTGCTAAACAATTTATCACTTATAATTGGATAAATCTGGCAACTAAGGAACTCTAAGCAACTTTGCTGGCCTATATTCCCCATATTCAAGCTTTTCATTTACTTAAACTGTTAACTTTACAATTAATATTATTATTAATATTATATAATTCTATTCATTGAGTAATTAATTAATTATAATAAATTAGCAATCAATTAGATTGATATTTATTACTGCAGTAAGAGGAATTCAACACTCATTTGGATTTAAAGCTAAAAACAAGCATGGATGGAATGCATGCTGATATGTAAGAGCTGTCCCAACAGCATTCCCTCTTGATTAAATCTAAATGCCGATAGTTACGTCGAGTCTAGATTAAGCAATAAGAACGTCATGGAACTTACCCAATATCAATGGAACTGCAGCCACTAAATTCAATACGATCTTCTTTGCTCGTGATATAAAATACAAGATGATATAATGAAATAAGCAAATATGTTGATTATTAAAACATAATAGTATTCAGTGGAGTTTAAATATAAATAAAGTTGTTAACATTAGTTGAAATTGGTGATATTATTGTAATAGTTAATAAGAATTTATATAAACATTGAAATATTGTTTAAAACATGTAATATAAATATCTAAAAAAGGTAAAAAAATTCCATTATAAATTCGACTTTTATGTATAACTTATTAATTGATTAATTTAATTAGTAAGATTTGATAATCAGCATAATTTATAAATTTAAATGGCTGTCATGTTTACAAGTCCCATTAAATCAGTTGATTCAATTCTTTCGATAAGAATATATAAATATTATTTATTGAATCTATTTTCAATAACTTCTTATAAATAGAAAATATCAATAGTTTTAAATTTTACTATTTAAGATATATTTAAAATATAATACTTCATAAAAATAAAATTACCAATAGATTAATGTTCTCCATCACAATATCGTCTAACTCAAATCATAAAGTCATTTAATTATCTATTGCATTAACTCTCACTTAGTTATCTGTATATATTGCTTGAAAACTGGATATTTACATATAATATAACATTATTTGTATTTATTTGAATGAATTAGTCTCCCAGATAGTTGCTTAAAGATATAGCTATATCTAAATGTAGTTTAAACATCACGTCTCAACTCGAGAACTTCAGAAATTATATCTAAACACAGATTGAAGCTATCAATGAAATTGGTTAGGACTCTGCCTTTAACCTAGATAATATAGGTACCTTAGTGGCATCAGTTCCTTTTTAAACTAGATTAACTCAGCAAATGGTAATATCAACTTAACCAAGACTATGGGGCATTGTATGCTGGGTATCACTAGACTTAAGACAGGAAAATTACTAATTTAATTGCCACAAATAAATTATTAATTTTAAATTAAGAACTTATTGAATAGTGATCAATATATTAAGGTTATCGTATAATGCATTTGAATTAGAATATTTAAAACTTATGATGGTAATATTACTGAATAATGATTTAGCATTTATTAATGAATTATATTGAAAGTTTATAAAATTTAGGATGTTATAATAATTAGAATTAATAAATTGGATCGTACAATATTATGATGGTAATATTACTATTATTTTATTTTTTATTTTTTAATGTATGGTATTTTACTATTAAAATTTTTGCCTACCTCGTTTAATATCATCCTAAGAATATAATCTTAATCAAAATAAAACCGGTTTCATTCAATTTTAATTTAAAAAGAACTTTACATATAATATTTATGTCATCTTCATTTTAAAGTATGAATTTAATATGCATATTTAGCAGTCTTCTCTTCATTTTATTGCATTTCTAGATCCTTAATTTTTAAAGAAACTGCCTTCCTTTATAATTGTTTATAATTTTTTGGAATAATTAACTTCCTAAAATTCTTTAAAACCCTTTTTGTGATGAAATTTCTTAAATAATTATATTCAGTGCTGTGTTTATACTTGTAATTCAATAAATGACAACATTATTCAGGAGTTGCCTCATTTCTATAGCTTATTCTTAGCAACTGTCTAGGATTCTTGCTGTCAATTATTTTTAATTATATGGTGGACTTTTTTCATTTTAATTGTAGAAAAACGATCTTATTGAGGTAATAGGATAGCAGTTATAAATTTATTCAAGCCTATTCTATACATTACTCTTAAAATTTTAATGGACAATGAAAAGTAACCACCACATTGAAATTAGTCTGAAAACACAATTTAAAATGGTCACTGATGTTACATCTTTAATGATTACCTTAAATTTAAGAGACGATTAGATACATAATATTTTATATTTCAATATATACTTTATGAAAGTCACAAATCGGGGGGAGAATAAGCTCATGTGAATTATAAGTATTCTACTCTTGCTTGTTACAGTTTTCTTTATTATAAGCTCGCAAGATTATTCACTTTGCATTTGACGATGACACAGAACACTTGAAAATGGTTTAAATTAAATTTTAGACAATTCAAAACATTTCATTTTAAGAAAGTACTACACAAAGAAATTGTTCATTTCCAAAGCCCTCATGGAGGCAATGCTCTCAAACCATTTAAAATTGCTTATAATTTTTCACCACATTGAAATTAGTGAAACACAATTTAAAATGGTCACTGATGTTACATCTTCAATGATTACCTTAACTTTAAGAGACGATTAGATACATAATATTTTATATTTCAATATATACTTTATGAAAGTCACAAATCGGAGGGAGAATAAGCTCATATGAATTCTAAGCTATTCTACTCTTGCTTGTTTAAGTTTTCTTTATTATAAGCTCGCAAGATTATTCACTTTGCATTTGATGATGAGACAGAACACTTGAAAATGGTTTAAATTAAGTTTTAGACAATTCAAAACATTTTATTAAGAAAGTACCACACAAAGAAATTGTTCATTTCCAAAGCCCTCATTGAGGCAATGCTCTCAAATCATTTTAAATTGTTTAGAATTGTTCACCACATTGAAATTAGTCTGAAAACACAATTTAAAATGGTCATTGATGTTACATCTTGAATGATTACCTTAAATTTAAGAGACGATTAATACATAATATTTTATATTTCAATATATACTTTATGAATGTCACAAATCGGAGGGAGAATAAGCTCATATGAATTCTAAGCTATTTTACTATTTCTTGTTAAAGTTTTCTTTATTATAAGCTCGCAAGATTATTCACTTTGCATTTGACGATGACACAGAACACTTGAAAATGGTTTAAATTAAATTTAAGACAATTCAAAACATTTCATTTAAGAAAGTACCACACAAAGAAATTGTTCATTTCCAAAGCCCTCATGGAGGCAATGCTCTCAAACCATTTAAATTTGTTTAGAATTGTTCACCACATTGAAATTAGTGAAACACAATTTAAAATGGTCACTGATGTTACATCTTCAGTGATTACCTTAAATTTAAGAGACGATTAGATACATAATATTTTATATTTCAATATATACTTTATGAAAGTCACAAATCGGAGGGAGAATAAGCTCATATGAATTCTAAGCTATTTTACTCTTTCTTGTTAAAGTTTTCTTTATTATAAGCTCGCAAGATTATTCACTTTGCATTTGACGATGACACAGAACACTTGAAAATGGTTTAAATTAAATTTTAGACAATTCAAAACATTTCATTTTAAAGTACCACACAAAGAAATTGTTCATTTCCAAAGCCCTCATGGAGGCAATGCTCTCAAACCATTTAAATTGCTTAGAATTGTTCACCACATTGAAATTAGTGAAACACAATTTAAAATGGTCACTGATGTTACATCTTCAATGATTAACTTAAATTTAAGAGACGATTAGATACATAATATTTTATATTTCAATATATACTTTATGAAAGTCACAAATCGGAGGGAGAATAAGCTCATATGAATTCTAAGCTATTTTACTCTTTCTTGTTAAAGTTTTCTTTATTATAAGCTCGCAAGATTATTCACTTTGCATTTGACGATGACACAGAACACTTGAAAATGGTTTAAATTAAATTTAAGACAATTCAAAACATTTCATTTAAGAAAGTACCACACAAAGAAATTGTTCATTTCCAAAGCCCTCATGGATGCAATGCTCTCAAACCATTTAAAATTGCTTATAATTGTTTACCACATTGAAATTAGTGAAACACAATTTAAAATGGTCACTGATGTTTCATCTTCAATGATTACCTTAACTTTAAGAGACGATTAGATACATTATATTTTATATTTCAATATATACTTTATGAAAGTCACAAATCGGAGGGAGAGTAAGCTCATGTGAATTATAAGTATTCTGCTCTTGCTTGTATAAGTTTTCTTTATTATAAGCTCGCTTGATTATTCACTTTGCATTTGACGATGACACAGAACACTTGAAAATGGTTTAAATTAAATTTTAGACAATTCAAAACATTTCATTTTAAGAAAGTACCACACAAAGAAATTGTTCATTTCCAAAGCCTCATGGAGGCAATGCTCTCAAACTATTTTAAGTTGTTTAGAATTGTTCACCACATTGAAATTAGTCTGAAAACACAATTTAAAATGGTCATTGATGTTACATCTTGAATGATTACCTTAAATTTAAGAGACGATTAGATACATAATATTTTATATTTCAATATATACTTTATGAAAGTCACAAATCGGAGGGAGAATAAGCTCATATGAATTCTAAGCTATTCTACTCTTGCTTGTTAAAGTTTTCTTTATTATAAGCTCGCAAGATTATTCACTTTGCATTTGACGATGACACAGAACACTTGAAAATGGTTTAAATTAAATTTTAGACAATTCAAAACATTTCATTTTAAGAAAGTACCACACAAAGAAATTGTTCATTTCCAAAGCCCTCATGGAGGCAATGCTCTCAAAATATTAAAAGTTCTTTAGAATTGTTCACCACAACATTGAAATTAGTCTGAAAACACAATTTAAAATGGTCATTGATGTTACATCTTGAATGATTAACTTAAATTTAAGAGACGATTAGATACATAATATTTTATATTTCAATATATACTTTATGAAAGTCACAAATCGGAGGGAGAATAAGCTCATATGAATTCTAAGCTATTCTACTCTTGCTTGTTAAAGTTTTCTTTATTATAAGCTCGCAAGATTATTCACTTTGCATTTGACGATGACACAGAACACTTGAAAATGGTTTAAATTAAATTTTAGACAATTCAAAACATTTCATTTTAAGAAAGTACCACACAAAGAAATTGTTCATTTCCAAAGCCCTCATGGAGGCAATGCTCTCAAACCATTTAAAGTTATTTAGAATTGTTCACCACAACATTGAAATTAGTCTGAAAACACAATTTAAAATGGTCACTGATGTTACATCTTCAATGATTACCTTAAATTTAAGAGACGATTAGATACATAATATTTTATATTTCAATATATACTTTATGAAAGTCACAAATCGGAGGGAGAATAAGCTCATATGAATTCATAAGCTATTCTACTCTTGCTTGTAAAAGTTTTCTTTATTATAAGCTCGCAAGATTATTCACTTTGCATTTGACGATGACACAGAACACTTGAAAATGGTTTAAATTAAATTTTAGACAATTCAAAACATTTCATTTTAAAGTACCACACAAAGAAATTGTTCATATCCAAAGCCCTCATGGAGGCAATGCTCTCAAACCATTTGAAGTTATTTAGAATTGTTCACCACACACATTGAAATTAGTCTGAAAACACAATTTAAAATGGTCACTGATGTTACATCTTCAATGATTAACTTAAATTTAAGAGACGATTAGATACATAATATTTTATATTTCAATATATACTTTATGAAAGTCACAAATCGGAGGGAGAATAAGCTCATATGAATTCTAAGCTATTCTACTCTTGCTTGTTAAAGTTTTCTTTATTATAAGCTCGCAAGATTATTCACTTTGCATTTGACGATGACACAGAACACTTGAAAATGGTTTAAATTAAATTTTAGACAATTCAAAACATTTCATTTTAAAAGTACCACACAAAGAAATTGTTCATTTCCAAAGCCCTCATGGAGGCAATGCTCTCAAACCATTTAAAATTGCTTAGAATTGTTCACCACATTGAAATTAGTGAAACACAATTTAAAATGGTCACTGATGTTACATCTTCAATGATTAACTTAAATTTAAGAGACGATTAGATACATAACATTTTATATTTCAATATATACTTTATGAAAGTCACAAATCGGAGGGAGAATAAGCTCATATGAATTATAAGCTATTCTACTCTTGCTTGTAAAAGTTTTCTTTATTATAAGCTCGCAAGATTATTCACTTTGCATTTGACGATGACACAGAACACTTGAAAATGGTTTAAATTAAATTTTAGACAATTCAAAACATTTCATTTTAAGAAAGTACCACACAAAGAAATTGTTCATTTCCAAAGCCCTCATGGAGGCAATGCTCTCAAACCATTTAAAATTGCTTAGAATTGTTCACCACATTGAAATTAGTGAAACACAATTTAAAATGGTCACTGATGTTACATCTTCAATGATTAACTTAAATTTAAGAGACGATTAGATACATAATATTTTATATTTCAATATATACTTTATGAAAGTCACAAATCGGAGGGAGAATAAGCTCATATGAATTCTAAGCTATTTTACTATTTCTTGTTAAAGTTTTCTTTATTATAAGCTCGCAAGATTATTCACTTTGCATTTGACGATGACACAGAACACTTGAAAATGGTTTAAATTAAATTTAAGACAATTCAAAACATTTCATTTAAGAAAGTACCACACAAAGAAATTGTTCATTTCCAAAGCCCTCATGGAGGCAATGCTCTCAAACCATTTAAAAGTTCTTTAGAATTGTTCACCACAACATTGAAATTAGTCTGAAAACACAATTTAAAATGGTCACTGATGTTACATCTTCAATGATTACCTTAACTTTAAGAGACGATTAGATACATAATATTTTATATTTCAATATATACTTTATGAAAGTCACAAATCGGAGGGAGAATAAGCTCATATGAATTCTAAGCTATTTTACTCTTTCTTGTTTAAGTTTTCTTTATTATAAGCTCGCAAGATTATTCACTTTGCATTTGACGATGACACAGAACACTTGAAAATTGTTTAAATTAAATTTTAGACAATTCAAAACATTTCATTTAAGAAAGTACCACACAAAGAAATTGTTCATTTCCAAAGCCCTCATGGAGGCAATGCTCTCAAACCATTTAAAATTTCTTAGAATTGTTCACCACATTGAAATTAGTGAAACACAATTTAAAATGGTCATTGATGTTACATCTTGAATGATTAACTTAAATTTAAGAGACGATTAGATACATAATATTTTATATTTCAATATATACTTTATGAAAGTCACAAATCGGAGGGAGAATAAGCTCATGTGAATTCTAAGGTATTTTTCTCTTTCTTGTTACAGTTTTCTTTATTATAAGCTCGCAAGATTATTCACTTTGCATTTGACGATGACACAGAACACTTGAAAATGGTTTAAATTAAATTTAAGACAATTCAAAACATTTCATTTAAGAAAGTACCACACAAAGAAATTGTTCATTTCCAAAGCCCTCATGGAGGCAATGCTCTCAAACCATTTAAAATTGCTTAGAATTGTTCACCACATTGAAATTAGTGAAACACAATTTAAAATGGTCACTGATGTTACATCTTCAATGATTAACTTAAATTTAAGAGACGATTAGATACATAATATTTTATATTTCAATATATACTTTATGAAAGTCACAAATCGGAGGGAGAATAAGCTCATATGAATTCTAAGCTATTTTACTATTTCTTGTTAAAGTTTTCTTTATTATAAGCTCGCAAGATTATTCACTTTGCATTTGACGATGACACAGAACACTTGAAAATGGTTTAAATTAAATTTAAGACAATTCAAAACATTTCATTTAAGAAAGTACCACACAAAGAAATTGTTCATTTCCAAAGCCCTCATGGAGGCAATGCTCTCAAACCATTTAAATTGTTTAGAATTGTTCACCACATTAAAATTAGTCTGAAAACACAATTTTAAATGGTCACTGATGTTACATCTTCAATGATTACCTTAAATTTAAGAGACGTTAGATACATAATATTTTATATTTCAATATATACTTTATGAAAGTCACAAATCGGAGGGAGAATAAGCTCATATGAATTCTAAGCTATTTTACTATTTCTTGTTAAAGTTTTCTTTATTATAAGCTCGCAAGATTATTCACTTTGCATTTGACGATGACACAGAACACTTGAAAATGGTTTAAATTAAATTTAAGACAATTCAAAACATTTCATTTAAGAAAGTACCACACAAAGAAATTGTTCATTTCCAAAGCCCTCATGGAGGCAATGCTCTCAAACCATTTAAAATTGCTTAGAATTGTTCACCACATTGAAATTAGTGAAACACAATTTAAAATGGTCACTGATGTTACATCTTCAATGATTAACTTAAATTTAAGAGACGATTAGATACATAATATTTTATATTTCAATATATACTTTATGAAAGTCACAAATCGGAGGGAGAATAAGCTCATATGAATTCTAAGCTATTTTACTATTTCTTGTTAAAGTTTTCTTTATTATAAGCTCGCAAGATTATTCACTTTGCATTTGACGATGACACAGAACACTTGAAAATGGTTTAAATTAAATTTAAGACAATTCAAAACATTTCATTTAAGAAAGTACCACACAAAGAAATTGTTCATTTCCAAAGCCCTCATGGAGGCAATGCTCTCAAACCATTTAAAATTGCTTAGAATTGTTCACCACATTGAAATTAGTGAAACACAATTTAAAATGGTCACTGATGTTACATCTTCAATGATTAACTTAAATTTAAGAGACGATTAGATACATAACATTTTATATTTCAATATATACTTTATGAAAGTCACAAATCGGAGGGAGAATAAGCTCATATGAATTCTAAGCTATTCTACTCTTGCTTGTTAAAGTTTTCTTTATTATAAGCTCGCAAGATTATTTCACTTCACAGAACACTTGAAAATAGTTTAAATTAAATTTTAGACAATTCAAAATATTTCATTTAAGAAAGTTACCACACAAAGAAATTGTTCATTTCCAAAGCCCTCATGGAGGCAATGCTCTCAAACCATTTAAAATTGCTTAGAATTGTTCACCACATTGAAATTAGTGAAACACAATTTAAAATGGTCACTGATGTTACATCTTCAATGATTAACTTAAATTTAAGAGACGATTAGATACATAACATTTTATATTTCAATATATACTTTATGAAAGTCACAAATCGGAGGGAGAATAAGCTCATATGAATTCTAAGCTATTCTACTCTTGCTTGTTTAAGTTTTCTTTATTAAAAGCTCGCAAGATTATTCACTTTGCATTTGACGATGACACAGAACACTTGAAAATTGTTCAAATTAAATTTTAGACAATTCAAAACATTTCATTTTAAGAAAGTACCACACAAAGAAATTGTTCATTTCCAAAGCCCTCATGGAGGCAATGCTCTCAAACCATTTAAAATTGCTTAGAATTGTTCACCACATTGAAATTAGTGAAACACAATTTAAAATGGTCACTGATGTTACATCTTCAATGATTAACTTAAATTTAAGAGACGATTAGATACATAACATTTTATATTTCAATATATACTTTATGAAAGTCACAAATCGGAGGGAGAATAAGCTCATGTGAATTCAAAAGTATTCTACTCTTGCTTGTTACAGTTTTCTTTATTATAAGCTCGCAAGATTATTCACTTCCAGAACACTTGAAAATGGTTTAAATTAAATTTTAGACAATTCAAAACATTTCATTTTAAAGTACCACACAAAGAAATTGTTCATTTCCAAAGCCCTCATGGAGGCAATGCTCTCAAACCATTTAAAATTGCTTAGAATTGTTCACCACATTGAAATTAGTGAAACACAATTTAAAATGGTCACTGATGTTACATCTTCAATGATTAACTTAAATTTAAGAGACGATTAGATACATAACATTTTATATTTCAATATATACTTTATGAAAGTCACAAATCGGAGGGAGAATAAGCTCATATGAATTATAAGCTATTCTACTCTTGCTTGTAAAAGTTTTCTTTATTATAAGCTCGCAAGATTATTCACTTTGCATTTGACGATGACACAGAACACTTGAAAATGGTTTAAATTAAATTTTAGACAATTCAAAACATTTCATTTTAAAGTTCCACACAAAGAAATTGTTCATTTTCAAAGCCCTCATGGAGACAATGCTCTCAAACCGTTTAAAGATGTTTAGAATTGTTCACCACACACATTGAAATTAGTCTGAAAACGCAATTTAAAATGGTCACTGATGTTACATCTTCAATGATTACCTTAAATTTAAGAGACGATTAGATACATAATATTTTATATTTCAATATATACTTTATGAAAGTCACAAATCGGAGGGAGAATAAGCTCATATGAATTATAAGCTATTCTACTCTTGCTTGTAAAAGTTTTCTTTATTATAAGCTCGCAAGATTATTCACTTTGCATTTGATGATGACACAGAACACTTGAAAATGGTTTAAATTAAGTTTTAGACAATTCAAAACATTTTATTTTAAGAAAGTACCACACAAAGAAATTGTTCATTTCCAAAGCCCTCATTGAGGCAATGCTCTCAAATCATTTAAAATTGTTTAGAATTGTTCACCACATTGAAATTAGTCTGAAAACACAATTTAAAATGGTCACTGATGTTACATCTTCAATGAATACCTTAAATTTAAGAGACGATTAGATACATAATATTTTATATTTCAATATATACTTTATGAATGTCACAAATCGGAGGGAGAATAAGCTCATATGAATTATAAGCTATTCTACTCTTGCTTGTAAAAGTTTTCTATATTATAAGCTCGCAAGATTATTCACTTTGCATTTGATGATGACACAGAACACTTGAAAATGGTTTAAATTAAGTTTTAGACAATTCAAAACATTTTATTTTAAGAAAGTACCACACAAAGAAATTGTTCATTTCCAAAGCCCTCATTGAGGCAATGCTCTCAAATCATTTAAAATTGTTTAGAATTGTTCACCACATTGAAATTAGTCTGAAAACACAATTTAAAATGGTCACTGATGTTACATCTTCAATGAATACCTTAAATTTAAGAGACGATTAGATACATAATATTTTATATTTCAATATATACTTTATGAATGTCACAAATCGGAGGGAGAATAAGCTCATATGAATTCTAAGCTATTTTACTATTTCTTGTTAAAGTTTTCTTTATTATAAGCTCGCAAGATTATTCACTTTGCATTTGACGATGACACAGAACACTTGAAAATGGTTTAAATTAAATTTAAGACAATTCAAAACATTTCATTTAAGAAAGTACCACACAAAGAAATTGTTCATTTCCAAAGCCCTCATGGAGGCAATGCTCTCAAACCATTTAAATTGTTTAGAATTGTTCACCACATTAAAATTAGTCTGAAAACACAATTTTAAATGGTCACTGATGTTACATCTTCAATGATTACCTTAAATTTAAGAGACGATTAGATACATAATATTTTTATATTTCAATATATACTTTATGAAAGTCACAAATCGGAGGGAGAATAAGCTCATATGAATTCTAAGCTATTCTACTCTTGCTTGTTTAAGTTTTCTTTATTAAAAGCTCGCAAGATTATTCACTTTGCATTTGACGATGACACAGAACACTTGAAAATTGTTCAAATTAAATTTTAGACAATTCAAAACATTTCATTTTAAGAAAGTACCACACAAAGAAATTGTTCATTTCCAAAGCCCTCATGGAGGCAATGCTCTCAAACCATTTAAAATTGCTTAGAATTGTTCACCACATTGAAATTAGTGAAACACAATTTAAAATGGTCACTGATGTTACATCTTCAATGATTAACTTAAATTTAAGAGACGATTAGATACATAACATTTTATATTTCAATATATACTTTATGAAAGTCACAAATCGGAGGGAGAATAAGCTCATATGAATTATAAGCTATTCTACTCTTGCTTGTAAAAGTTTTCTTTATTATAAGCTCGCAAGATTATTCACTTTGCATTTGACGATGACACAGAACACTTGAAAATGTTTAAATTAAATTTTTGACAATTCAAAACATTTCATTTTAAAGTACCACACAAAGAAATTGTTCATTTCCAAAGCCCTCATGGAGACAATGCTCTTAAACATTTTAAAATTGTTTATAATTGTTCACCACATTAAAATTAGTCTGAAAACACAATTAAAAATAGTCACTGATGTTCCATCTTCAATGATTACCTTAAATTAAAGAGACGATTAGACACATAATATTTTATATTTTAATATATACTTTATGAAAGTCACAAATCGG
>ARYC01010300.1:0-22566 GCA_000711775.1 Oxytricha trifallax | reverse complement strand
ACATCATTCGACGAATTAACAGTGAAATCATCCATTTTCAAGTGATGCTTACGTGGTTGCCGTGGTCATGGTCATGGTCACGATGGTCACAGTATTGGTCATGAGGACCACGTAGGCATTGACCACGTGAACACGTATCTGGTGAGTTGAGTTATGGTCGTGGTCAAAGCACAATTTCGACGTCATTCGACGAATTAACGGTGAAATCATGAATAATGAAGTGATGCTCACGTGGTCATGGTAATGGTCACGATTGTCAATGTCATGTTCACGAGAACCGCGGAGGCAGTGACCACGTGACCACGTATCTGGTGAATTAATGGGTGGTCGTGGTCACTGCTCTATTTTGACGTCATATGATGAATTAACGCTGAAATGATGCACTTTCCTCTTGGTCATGGTCAGGGTGACCATGGTCACGGTCATTGTCACGAGGACCACGGACGCATTGACCACGTGAACACGTATCTGATGATTTCATGGGTAGTCGTGGTCACCGCTCTATTTTGACGTCATATGATGAATTATTACTGAAATCATGCACTCTCCACGTTTTCACCATGGTCTTGGTCAAGGTGACCATGGTTACGATCATGAATGACTGTAATCACGATTCTAGCTATTCAAACGTCCAGAAATCTCATTTCGATACTAAGACTCACCTCTGACCATTGCTTCACTGAGTTGCATGTGACTACGAATCCAATGAAATTGCCCACATTAAGCACATACTTTGCCAAGTGCTTACTAGCATTTTTTTTGAGACTCATTTTTAGAGCTTCAAAAATACTCATCTTAAAGAGGAGCTTCTAAAACTTACCTCAATCAATTAACAGCCTTAACTGACAATTAGACATGAAGTAAGAGGCATTGTAAGTCAAGACTTTGATTATTGGGGCTGTGATAAAACTTCATTTTTTGAGTTTTTCAACTTTTATATAATCCATCACAAATCATCAATATATTGGATTTAATCTACCCGGGAAATGTAGTTTTCGACGAGCTTGCTCTAAAAACGAAAAGATTTCTGCAGAAACGAGCAATGGATGGCACCGTAAAATGTCCTCAAAGTTTCAATATTTTTCCATCTTTTTTTGAGGCCAATTTTCCACATAAATTCAGAATGATCCAAGAGTGGCGTTATCTACCCGAGAAATGTAGTTTTCGATGAGCTTGCTCTAAAAACGAAAAGATTTCTGCAGAAACGAGCAATGGATGCACCGTAAAATGTCCTCAAAGTTTCAATATTTTTCCATCTGTTTTTGAGGCCAATTTTCCACACAAATTCAGAATGATCCAAGAGTTGCGTTATCTACCCTGTTTTATCTTACCTATAAGTGTATAGTGTTATGAGTAGAAATTTAGTCAAGTGACCATGTCACTATCATGAATGACTGTAATCACGATTCTAGCTATTTAAAGGTCCAGAAATCTCATTTCGATACTTAGACTCATCACTGACCATCCTTCACTTAGTTGCATGTGACTTCGAATCCAATGAAATTGCCTTAATTTAGCACATCCTTTGCCAAGTTCTTACTAGCATCTCTGCTGTGACTCATTTTAAGAGCCGTCAAAGATACTCATCTTTAAGAGGAGCTTCTAAAACTAGCTTAATTAACTAGCAGCCTCAGTGGACATTTAGAAAAGAAGTTAGAGATATAAGAAATCAAGACCATTATTAATGTGGCTCTGATAAAAACTTCATTTTAATAAGATTTTTTAACTTTTATATAATTCTTCCTAATTCATATTTTTCCTCAATTCATTTATATAATTCTTAAAGTCTCTATATTTTATAATAATAATTTTACATTATATGGCATTTTAGCATTAGAATTTTTATAGTCGATCAGTCTGTCAATATTTAGGTATTATTACTTAATCACACAAATGTGGAGAGGAGTATTACTTTTAATTTTGCTTTGAAATCTTTACCATCTTGTCCTTTTTATTGTAAATTATATATTCGGATAGTTTTAGAGATAAATTAAGGAATTTAGACGATTTTCATATTATCGTTTAATTATATTATAATATTAAATTAACACCTTTAGAAATTTTAATGAATTTAAGTAATTCTCACATAAAAAATTACATTAGAATTTTAAGTTTATAAACTATTTATAGTATATTTGCCTAGCCATTTTTATTTATTAGATTAAAAAGTATGATTTATAAATGGGAATATTAAAGATAATAAAAATAATGCATATTTCTTCAAAAAATAATAAATTAACATTCGATAAAAGTAAGACCTATTAGTTAAAATAAACTAATGTTTGCTCAATAATCTATTCTGATTTTTATCATTAACTTCCAATTATGCTTTTCTTATTTAACAGCATTGAATATATTTTCTGATATGCCATTTTGAAACTATACTTTGAATTATGTTTTTATTTATTGCATGAAATTCTTATTTTATAAACATATTCAGAGTTATTTTACATGTTCGAGCTATATATAATATTTAATTTTAAGTATTCACACTATTAATTTTCATAATGTATTTATAGTAGAATAACTGCCGTTGTTCATCACTATTACACCTCAGCCCCTCTAATTTAGTCTCTATTATGTTGCTGATGTTGATACTTTTTATCTTCTTCAACATAGTTTTCTTCCCTTTATAGTCTCGACTTTATTTTCTCAATTTCCCTTAATAACTAGAATTGTTTGAGTTTAGAGTTAAGACACTAATGTTTTATAAGCAATTTTTAAATTCTAATAATGTCTTTGCATTAATTTATTTTTTGAAGTTAATAATTTTGCTCATCGACCTTTGCTTCTTCGGTGTTCTCTCGTTTACCTTACCCTTCTTTCTTTTTTATAATATATTTATAATATTTGAGCTGTCGCTTATCGTCAATCATTCCTTAGAAATGTGCATTTTAACCAATCATTTTGATTTGGAAAGTTGAACTTTGTGAAATTTGATTTGAATATTCGAAATATATTTAAACATACATTTAAAATTTGAAAACTAGAAGGTATCTGCTCTTTTATCCTGGTTTCTGTTCATAGTGAATTTTGGAAAATTACTCTTCCAACTTTTGTAATTGTTGTTTTTATTTTTAAACATAACATTTACCTTCCTTAGTGGGATAAATTTCATATTATTTTCTACAACTGAATCTTTTAAGAGACCATTGATTGTTTCTAAGTAAGTTCTTCGCGAAATTACTCTATAAGAGAGGATTTGAAACTCAAATATGTAGATAATTAATATTATATAATTAGTGAATATATTATATAGAGATATCATTATATTTATAAAATAATTATATACTCATATTAAAATAAGTTTATATTAATTCTAATTTGTTTTTTCTCACTATTTTAAACAAATTATTTTGAATTGATATCATTAAATAGTTTCTATAATCACATAATATTCAATTACAATCACCTATTCAAATGAGTATATAAATATATAAAACTCGTATAATAAATCGAATAGATGTAATATATAAAACTTTAAATTTCGCTTACTATAACTTTAAAAATTCAATATATAATTTACAATGTTGTTTTATACTACCACTATATTTACATTATAAATTATTTTTAATGACTAAAAATCCTCCGTTTTTACATTATTAAATATTTATTTATTTCCAATGGATTCTCATTATAAATTTTATTAAATTAAATTGAACACTATAATTAACATTATAACCCTACTTTCTTAATTGCTTATGTTCTAATCAATTTAAAAAATTATTAATAAAAAGGTTGTGAAATAAAGCTATGAAAGCATCAGAGGTTATGTTTGCCTTTTAATTTTATGCATAAAATTTTAGTATTTCAAGAATGCAGAGAGCGATATAGTTTTCGAGTAAAAGGTGAGTAATAAAATTATATGATAACTTTTATAAACATTTAAGCTTAGAAAATTATACAAAAGATTGCAGCATTACATCAATAAATACTAATTTCGCAGGCATTTGTCGAATCGATTGCTAGATTATTCAGATTATTGAAGTATATGCTCTATTTGAGGATTCTCTTCTTTCTACAAATTTTCATCATATTTCGAAAAGTACTTTATATTTGCCAACTTATTATAATGTTGTTTAATTTCATTTTGTGTTATTGAATATTAAACTGCCTCCTCTAAATCTATACATCAAAATTATAGTGAATAAGTTAATTTATTTATGCAAACAACGAATTGTTGGATATATGTGGGGTAGCGGAAAAGAAATAAAATCGTAGATATTTAAATCATGAATGAATACTATTAAAAAGGAATTAAGTTATTAGAGATAAGAAGATAGCTCAGAAGATGAGAGAAGTAATTTTAGTGTAACTCCAGAAGCTCTACAGTATCTACAGAAAACAAGGAAGAATTCATGAAAACTGTATGCTTGCATCTCCCAAAGTTAAATTTCTCATTGCTCTAGCAAGAATCCGTAAATTGTGTTTTAATTATTTGTAACATTGAGAGTTGAAGAAATATAGATTACATCCCCGTATTATACCTTAAAGTGTCCAAAAAGCAGAGCAACTATAGAGCTCATTAAACATCTTAGTGATTTCTGTATATTACATTATTATATATTATTAATAATTTTTCATAAAAATGTATCAATAATAGTCTCATTTCCAAGTTTAAATTAAAAGTATAATTATAGAATGAGTAAACCTTTTAATATAGAGTAGAAAGAATAAGCAAATTAACCAATAAAAATAATAATTTTGATTAAACTAATAGTGCATAGAAATAGAAATTTTTATAATAAGTAGAAAATATTACTTAATGAAAATGGGATGGATAAAATATAAATCTACTGAGAAATTTGATCAATTTGGATGTACATTACAAGACTTTGTTAATCCACATATATCTCACAAAATATACAATTAATATCAAGTTCCATAAAATAGATCAAATAAAAATATTATATTGGTGAATGATTTTATTTTATTTATCTCTCGAGGACTTTAATGCAATTCTTAAGCATAGTAAAGTTGACCACCTAGAAAGGTTATAGTAATGAATATTCGAGTATTTTAACTATGTCCCATTTCCCTTCAAATGCCTAAGTTAAATCAGCATATAAAGTGATGCTAATCTTAGAGAGTCTAGGAAAAGACACTAGAGCAAACAAAAATTGATGCATATCAGTATTTCATTTTATTCGTTTCTTAGAATCAGAATTCTTTCCTTATCTAATAGGGGGTACTGAAACTAGCTCGTAATTGTTTCCTATATATTATTTTGTGCTTAGCCTCATTTTATATACTCAATAACAACCAGGGATTTTTGCAATATTTGTATGCAATTCAGACAAACTCCTTAAAGTTTATTTGATGTTATGATTCTAATACTAAACTGATGATTTATTATAACACCAGAGACAGGCAATCTTAGAAATCATGAACACTTTAATTATGATTCTAACTGATATATTTTGATTGCTTACATAATAAGAAATCCAGTTGATTGAGGGATCAGAATCGCTATAGTTAGATCACTTTCTGAGCAGATATGCCTCTTGCAACATTATTCGTAAGTTACTCTTAGTACTACAAGAGGGTAATTTATGTTAACATTTCTGAATAATAAATGAGTACAACATAATGAATAGTCTTGCTCATTTTACAAATTTTATCTCCATAATAGTACTCGGATTTACCCAATTAACTTTAATAGCTTGGAACCTATTATCTCCTTGCTATATTCATTTTTAATTTTAATAGTAATTTATTAACTTTAAAATTAACTATACAATTCTTCTATATATTTGTATATAATTTAAATTAACATGAAAACATACTTGTTTGTTAAAATAATAATTATTATTCTTTTGACTAAATATTCTCTAATGGTTGTTATAAATACATTAATTTATTAAGATATTTCCATTTATTCACATGATTTAATTGCTATTAAGAAGACCCAAGATTCATTATTTGACATTATTAAAGTATGTTTTGTGTTTCATAATTGCAATTGTTAATTAATGATTAATTTCCAAATTTATGAACAAATAAGTAATATGATTTAATTTATTGATATAACAAAACTATTCAGTAAATTTATTAATATAATCATATATTAAGCTTAATTGTGTTTTGACTTGATCATTAATGATAATGTGTTTTTTATAGATCTCGTTTATTGAAGAACTACCATTACTTTTTATAACTAATTTATTTAATATAGTATAAGCGCATTAAAATTATGCATATAAAAAACTTTACAAGGTAATACCTAAAAGTAATTTATTTATTTCATGCCATGGTGACCATGACCACGGTGACCATTTTTAAAAAATTAAAAATATTCTCGATTTTTTTTCGGTCGTGGTCATTGCTCTATTACGACGTCAATATAGTGGCTTGCTTGGCCCATGTTTCTTCTCTTATATTAAAGATCGATTTTTAGGGTTTTCAAGGCAGCATGACCAAGACAGACGTCAAGAAGCTCAATTTGTTCACTAATTAGAGCATTATTAAAGGAATTTATTTGAAATTTTATACTTTTCCTCTTTAAGTTGCCATATAACAGTATTTTTATGTTTCTTTATTATGTTCCTTAAAAGAAATTAATAACTGTTCAATTTACTTAAAACAATAGCATTTACTATTTTAATAAATTATTAAATTAGAAAGTTAATTGCTAGGTGGTACCAACCACTTAGGACTTTCTAATAGAGCTTTCTATTATACTAAGGCCTACTGAGGGCAGGTAGGGGGTTGCTGGGCGCAACGCATGAGTGGCCAGTCGACGGGGTTCAATCTGTCAGATCCTAGACTCCTCGAGTCGTCTGCACATTAAGGATTTCCCTGCATTGATGAGTTTCCTGGCTTGAGTTCAGTTTCCTAGGTAATAAGGAGCAGGATGGAGGTACGCTCTGCCTCCAAAATTGAGAAGATGAAAACCATTGAAGCCAACGATAAGGAATTTTCTCCCACACCGGGTTCGGGTGCTGAAGCTACCACAGCGAAAGGATAGGGATTACGTTTCCCAGCAGCGGTGGGACCGGTAAGAGTTTTTCTCCATCTTCTGTCACTCTGGTTGAATCTCACGAGCTCTGTCCCTCAAATGTCGAAAGACGTGGGTGACATCTTGATTTTGGGGTGAGACTAGGTGATAGCGAGAATGGTTTTTTCGGAGTTTTCTACTTCATGACTGCCACGTCACGGAATTGCCACGTCAACTCACTCAGATACGTCTACGTCACGACTAAGATTGATGGTTTGATTTTAGTATTAACCAGTGATATGTTAAATTTATTTGATTCTAATCATTAAACAAAAAAAAAAATAAAATAGCATTTACTAGGAATTATATCTGCCAATTAAACATAAAATTTCACAATTGCCAGAAACAGCTTTATAATTTAAAGTATAATATACTCCATCTTTATATTCCATTGGAAATCTATGTAACTTTAATATATATTTATTAGCACAAATTATACCAATTTTTATCTAATTAATTAATTATATATCACAACTAATAGTATTAATCGTAAATCAATAAACTATTAATGCTAAAGAGTAAAGAATTATACTTTAGATGGAAAAATCCCACATTTCTTGAATATTGTAAGTTGCATTTAAGCTTTTTAAGCAAAATAAAGCTGCCTATGAGCATATTCACGGATCTAGCATAGCATCAGGAATTAACGGTGTTACTACAGACAATATAACTGTAAAAGGCTCACAATAATGAAGTAAACAGTAAAACTATTTGTATTTAACTTGTTAATAATAGAGAAATAGATATATTTATTTATATTATAATCTTGATTAAAATATTTAAATATATTTATTAATAATGATGCATAATTATTTGCCAAGTACAATAATGAGTTGATTAGTTAACTTTTATTCAACTGTTTTTGTCTTTTTCATGCTATTATCACAGGTATTAAGTCAAAAGAAAGCCTAATTAACAGCATTCATCTTTGATAAGCTTGATTCAATGAGTGGAAATGGAGAGAGCTATTTTGGTATAAATGATAGACTTGTAAAGCAAGACAGGAAAGCTAAGTGTAAGGGTTTGAACTTAGATTTCAATCGTTTTATGTATATCCTTATTTATATTTTACTTATTTTTATGTTAAAACAATAAATACATATGTGAATAAGAAACAGTGCTTATTTGATTAAAATTAAATATGAATTTCAAATAAAGCAGTTAGCCAGATAACCTTGAAGCATATTATCAGCCATCAGTGCAATTAATCATTACAATCCATTTATAATTGATGTTCAGATGGAATTGAGGAAAAAAATGCTTTTTTTTAAGTAAATAGAGTAATTTGTATTTACTAGGTCGAAATCAATGCACAAAAAACAAAATTCTAATATATTTATTTTATTTTATCTAAATTTGTTTGAAATAATCTAAATTAATTTTTGATATGTTAATATGGGCAATTTACTTAGAATAATATAAAGTATTTGAGACCGGGAACTTCACATGTGGGGGGAAATAGGCACATGTATCGGGGCTTCTACATCTACATTAATTCAATAAATAAAACAACATCGTTTTAAATTAAAAAGGTTAATCTACATTACAGTTAAATATGATAAATACGATGATAGCATAATATTTGATAAAAGATTATTATAATTTGAGTAAGTTTAGAGTTAGCTAATAATGCTAGCAGTTTTATCAGATAATTTCAATTTAACAGAAACTAATAAACTCTAACTAATCGATAAAACTTTAATTTTATTGAATGATAACATTGACAGTAATTTGATCTCAGATGAAAAAAACACTCTATTAAACTTCAAGAGAGAGAATATAGATGTTCGCTAAAGGCATCCTTCTGCACAAAGAAATGGTCACAAGAGGAAAGATATTGATGCCTAGAGAGATATGCAAATTTAATATTAATTTGATAAGCATCATCTTACAATTACCAGAGAAATGTGTTCAGGGCATCTTCTTGGAGCCATAGGGTGCTCCAAAAAAACATATTGCTTCAGTATATCTGCTCCTTGGATAATTGTTTAAGTAGGAGACTCCATCAATCTGGTACTTTCAACGAAGAATTAAGTGATGCCCCAGGAAGCTCCTCATTCTTAAATTCGTCCGTGACTTCGCTCACAAAACTGTTTTAGTAAAAATGCTGAGATAGTCAATATCAAGACTTGCCTCCAATCGATGAATAGTCAGTGGTAATAAAATAAACTAGAAAATGAAATTACTATTGAGGATGAAGTGCCGGAGAAGCCCAAAGAATTGAATATGAAGAAGGTAACTACAAAAGCGGAGGTAAAGGTGACATTAGAAGCAGCAGAGGATATGGTGACTTCAGAAATCAAAATGAAGGTAGCAGAGGCAGTGGGTGAAAACTACAATAATAAGACCTTAGGAGTTAAACTACGATGACAATTAAGATGTGGGCTATAACTACTCATCTCTGATACTGAATAAAGTTAATAGAAAAACTTCAAAATCGAAAAATTGGACTAGAACTTGAAGAAATATCAAAAATTTTAAATAAGTTACTTCTTAAGCAAATAATGATGGTGTTAGAGTTGATCAATCATGACAATTTCATCTTAAACTTTGCAATTGGAGTTAAATACTTATATAATACACTATAATTTTACGATTGTTGCTATACAAATCCACTATATATCAAACTATAATCTTCAATTAATATATCAAATTTCCTTATTTTACTAACTTTTAATTAATTCCTTTGTGAAATTAATAATCACAGTATATACATTAATTATTAAATTTTTGTCTTGAAAAATAATTTTAGATGTCCAAATTACTTTTAGTTGATTAATAACAAGCAACTTGCTTTATTTAACTTCATTTATTTGGCTCTCACATTCTATTCCATTTCAATTGTAAACAATGAATTGTCCTCTTGAAAAGTAATCAATTACTTTTATTGGCTAAAGGAGTAGAAGTGCTTAAATCAAGAAATAAGAATCAAAATATGATACTTTAATTAATATGTAAATTAAATATGTTTTTTTATTTTAATTAATACATATTATATTTAATTGAAAGATGAGGATAACTTCATTATAAAACTGAGGTTTGATGCAGTGTGTTCTTTAAATGCTTATATTGGTTAGCAGTCAATCGTTTTCCAATTATTCATGCATTTAATGATAATTGATTGGGATAAAATGAAAAAACTCTGTCTAAAAAATCAATTAAAAATCTATCTTGCTATTACATATCACAGGAATGAATATTAAACTAATATAATTAGTAAATATACTTAAAGAATAAATGAATAAACTACACTTATAAAACACATTATTAGTAATATTATTGATTAAGACAAGTAGGGTACATGCAATTGAATCCACTTAAACCAATTCTGCTGTTAACTTATCATTGTTTTTGTTTAAATCGTAGTAAGCTAAAATTTTTTGAAAATAAATCGAATTTAATTTGAAATTTACATTAATGAATATAAAGGTGTAAAGGTGAATTAAGACAATTAAGAATGTATAAGGTAAAGCCCTAATTAGGGCATTTAATTTAGTTATTTCTCAATAAGCTGATTTCTAATCAATCCAAGATATTCTGACTGCCTTCCTTGAGCTATAAGCTCATAAGTGTGGGCTTATAAGCTCAAAATCTTCCAAAATCACCCACTTCAAGGGTCATTTTCCAAAAATCTGTTTTTTAAGTAAAAGTCTTATAGAGGGCTATAATGCCCATTTTATGTTAATTCTTAATTAAAGTAGAAATTATATATTAAAATTTTAAATTCATATTTTAAAACGTAATAAATTTAAGGCTGATTTAAATTCTCTATAGAGAATTCTATTAAAACTAATTTAAGTTTAATTTTTAATGATTTTTAATAATTAAAGCCTAATAATTTCTACTTTAATTAAGAATTAACATAAAATGGGCATTATAGCCCTCTATAAGACTTTTACTTAAAAAACAGATTTTTGGAAAATGACCCTTGAAGTGGGTGATTTTGGAAGATTTTGAGCTTATAAGCCCACACTTATGAGCTTATAGCTCAAGGAAGGCAGTCAGAATATCTTGGATTGATTAGAAATCAGCTTATTGAGAAATAACTAAATTAAATGCCCTAATTAGGGCTTTACCTTATACATTCTTAATTGTCTTAATTCACCTTTACACCTTTATATTCATTAATGTAAATTTCAAATTAAATTCGATTTATTTTCAAAAAATTTTAGCTTAATTATCATGTGCTTATACAAATATGTCCGTTTAATAATCAAGTTCACTTGCACTAAACTCTCAGAAATATATTTATATTTAATGATTAAATAAACATAGTTTGTGTTGATTAAATAACTCTTCTCCACATGATTTATAATGAATCTTAATGACACCCTCTTTCTTTCTAATTTTGTGACTGTTCTTCATTCTCCTCTTGGCTCAATCTTTTTTGTGATTAAACTGAGTTTAAAATGTTAATGTTCGGCAATTGAGAACATTTACAGAGTATGATATTGATTTATTAAATGCTTAATATTAATATTCATGAATTAAATGTTCTAATATCACATTATTATTTTACTTTGGAAAAGAATAAGCATAGGCATAATTCAATTTGATTGTGATAGATAATAATGATTCCCTAACTTAGCATAGTTATTTATAGCTTATATTAATTACATAGATTAAGCATTTACAATCGAATTCTAAATATATGCTATTAAATATATTTAAAATATTACTTTCAATAATTTGATAAATATATCGCAGGATATCTTAGTGAAAACTGTTATATTATTCGTCAATTTCCTTCGTATTTGTCACCACAACTCCAAATATGAAATCTCTTCACCTACCTTCTAGCTTCTTTGTAAAGTTTTCTCCTTGCTCATTCTCTGTTCTTCTTTGGCGAGTATGATCATTTTAATTCACTATAGAAATCCAATATCTAAATTATAATTTATCGATTTGATGAAATTTTAATTAAGCAATTTGTATCAATTTAATATCATATATAAATTATTAATATAAGTGGCTATATTGGGAAAATGAGAAGTGTTTGAATCACAACAGTGCCTTTAAATCAATTTGAGAGCTATCAACAGTGTCTTTACTGAAGCTAAATTCTAATATATCAGCTATTTAACTAGGAAAATAATTATAGATAAACCACCTCAACAAACGACAGAGTGTGCCTCAATTGCCTCATTTGAATTTTGAAATATTCAGTTGGCATAATTAATTTATAAAATAAATCACTTACACATACTTTTATTCTCTCTTTTGCTTGATACTTTTTTGTAGAAATGTCACAGGCAGTATTAACACACAGTAATTACCTATTTAATGATCTGGCTGAAGACTATGAAATCAAATTATTCTTGAGAGTTAACTGAAAGCTTTCTGATTACTAATAATGCCCACGTCTTGGCAGATTCCTCTATTTTAGATTGAGTAAGGCAAGCACTATAAAAATTCACTTAGTAATAATTATTAAATTAATATTCAAAGACATTCTTACTTATTATCTAAAAATAGTTTTATTAACTTTAATTTTTATATTTATTATAAAGATATATGTTTAAATTACGAGCAAATCATATAATAATATAAATAATAATTATTTATTGTATAAGAACACATCCAATTCATTTTTATTGCTTTTGAATTAAGTAAGCTGACAGTATTAACCAATTTATGAATAAAATAATAGCTAATCTTATTCCCAGTTTCTTTTGAAATCAAATAAACTTTATCATTAAAGGATTAATAATAATTTTTAGGGAAGGAAAATTTCTAAATTATAAACATTTTACCTAGCTTTTTCCTTTTTTAATTATTTATGTGTATTATTGGATATATAATAATTCAAAATATAATCTGAGATACAGCTCATTAATCTTTATATAGGTAATTATTTGAGTTAGTCATTCGCTTTCAAATCTAAAGCATTAGTCTGCTATTCATATATTTTATATTCAAAGTTGTCACTGGAGATATTCATATATCTATTAACTTATATTCAATATGTTAGGTCGAGTTACAAAGGTAAAAAATATATAAAAACATTTCAAGTACCTAATTTGGAGCTTCAATGTAGAAATTGACTCTGATATTCGCATTTTCCTAGGTGATTCTATGGTTTTGATAAAAATATTATACGAGTTTTTATTGATTAAGCAGTTTTCTTATCTTCGTAGATTAGTTTGCTTGACTCTTGATAGAAATTGAGGATTCATCGACTGTGCTGCTTACTTCAATTGACTTTTAATCGCTTTTTAGCTTAGCAAGCTCCAATTTAAATTGCTTTAATTCAATCATTTAATTGCCATTATAGATAAACAAATTTTTATAATAAGCCATAATATTATTATAATTCATTCCTTACAATGCGCTCAAACAGCATGCTTTCAAGTAGTAATAAGGCTATAATTATGGGAATCCTTTTTATTCCTGTAAATTTAAAGTCTTATATTGTCTTCTTATTTTCTATTATCTTTATTGAATAGTTTTTTACTGTATTTTCAAAGTGTTTTTCCATATTTAATTTCTATATAAAACTAATTAATTTTTTTGTTTTCTCAATAAATAGTAATCAAACATAATTTATGATGATGTGTACTTTAATAATTTTTGAATAAGTAAATGCAGTCCTATTTTTCAAGTTTGGTAATGTAAATTTGAATTCAACTAGCCTGGATAAATTAAGCATACTTAAATAGATCTCTATTTCGATCTCGTTAATAAAAGAAATTATTACCAATTAGATATATACTGTAAGTTACTTGTTGGTGTAGTAAGACTTAATTAAATAGTTTAAATATTCTAATGAGTAACTTTGATCTGCCTATGTTAATAATTTAATGTAGTAACTTTATAGATTCAGGAAATTCATATATTCATTTATAATAGTAATTAGAACTGTAGAATAATGGGTAAGGCATGAAATAATTATGAATAATACTTGCAAAAGTAATGATTAACAACATCAAACTTGCATTAGAGGGTTTCTTGTTTAAATTATGTTTGAAAGTTCTTTTATTGTTAGAGATTAATTAACTGCAAGAGTAAATTGGGTGCTAAACTAGTCTGTTTTAATCTTTACAAATTTAAAAATATTTTAATCTTATCATAATATTAACTTTATATTTTTGTAGATTATTCTATTCTTTATGGCAATAGAAATGATGCACATTTTATTTAAAATGATTAAATATTAAATCTTTATAAGTAATTATTATAATTGTGCAATACGTGTACTCATAAATTACTAATCTAATAATTAATTAACAAAATTTACTCGTGAATTATATGTCTTTATTTATAAACAATTATCATTATTATTACCTGTTTTATTACTAAAATGTTAAATCTTACAAAATATATTTTAAGATATATTGACAAATAATAACAAATACCTTCATCAATACTGTTCAAATATTTTTTTTTTATATATAAAGGTATTTTAAGCTCTTACGGAGTCTAAATAGTTATCGTTATTAGAAAGTAAAAACAATTTAATCTTTTTGCAGATGTCCTTAAATTGCAGTTATTTTGGAACAATTGCATTTATTGTAATGTTTAATTAAAATATGAGTAGAAATAGGTTAAAAATAATGATAAAACATAATTCTTTTAGCGGACACAGCACCATAAAGAATATAATTAGTGAAACGGGATGTTTTCATTTTGATTCATAATAAACTTGAATCCAAACTTTGTCTTCTTTCCTCTTAATTTATTTCCCAATTTGCTTTTTATGCGTATTTATCTATAATTATCGGATGAGAAAGAACAGAATGTTTGTGGCTATTCTATTATCATTTGCTTTATATTTTACTCTATTTGTCAATTATTAATGGTTTTAATTAACTATTTTCTATATATACTTAGAAAGATTATACACCGTTAATGATTCAAATAGGATCATCCTGTAGATTTCATCTATTCTATACTATTGTCATTTCTTCTATTTAGATTATTTCATTGAGATTGGATGAGTTAATCTTTAATTAATGAATAAATCAATATATGAAAGGTATCTTATGTTTTATAAATCTAACTTTCATGGAAAGAAATGCAGGAATGTAAAATTTAATCTTCTTCATCCATGTGTATCTTCTGTTAACAATGCTAATACTTTATCGTTTGGTAAGTTTGTTAAAAATAATCAATTTGAAGTTTATTTTGAAAAGGGAAATTTCAACATACTGCTCCTTCGTTATATTGATTAAATTTATGGTTTGAGATATATATGATTTGAATTTAATAAGGATTTGATCTATATTAAAATTAAAAGGTTTAAGATCTTTGGTAATGATTTTTGATAATTCATAACACAAATGGCTCTGATTAGTTTACAGACTACTCATATAAAGGAAAATATGACTTCTTTGAGTTTTCCTTATGGTAATAATAATTTAATGCAGCCTACAACTTTATGAAGATGAATTTAATTAAACATCGTTTATATTTTAATAATTGATTTGATATATCATCAAACCATAGCATCGACCGAACTCAAAGAAACATAGCTATGGTTTTAAAATTCAAGTTTACGTAAGAACTTTTATGACAAATTCAAGCCCCTAAAAAAATCAAATTAATCAAATCGAGAGCTCCTTGATGATTAGTGGATTACTGGAATTATGAACATATAGAGTCATTATTTGAATAATAAATTGTGGTATCCTTGTAAACTGAATATGCAAAGATTGAGTAAATAAATAAATGGAGAAGTCAATCTCAGATTATAAATTATTTTAAGGTTAATAATAAATTATTTGTTAAACTTTTAATTATATAGTTTTATAAAATTGATCTAAAAATCTAGATTCATAACTTTTTAAAAAATAATATTATCTCGAATACAGTGATATAATTGCGATTTTAATTTATTTTTAACAATATACTTTTATTAATTTTCTCGAAATTAGCAACTTTTGATTTGATATTGTTCAAATATAAAAGGAAATTATTTTAAATATGATATTGATAAAAATGAACAAAATAATAGTTCATTTTATTAATTTAAATATTTAATAAGATTAACATTAAAATGATATATTTGATAATAACAATAATCCCACAATCTTATAAATGTATATAAAAAAAATAGAATGATAATATAGCAAATAAAGAGAGCTGTGTAGAATATCTTAAATGAATAAAAATAAATAATTATTTAAATGAATAAGATTCAAATAGTAAGTTAATTAGAAAATATTTTCTGAATCAAAAATTAAATTAAAGTAAGAATTATATAGATATGAGATAAATGAATATAAAAGAATGATTTCTGATAATTAGAATAAAATAAAAATAAAACAAGTAAAATGTAATATTAAATAAATATACATAAAATTATAAAATAAATAAAAGTAAATGAAAGATTATATCTTTGAAGAAAAATTTAATTAATATAAGTAAAAATAAGAAGAAAAAATAAAAAACGAAAAAATAAGAATAATGACAATTTTAAAGAGTTTTGAATTTTTCAAGCAAAATATTTAAATATAAAGTCAAATATTGCCAATTATATTAATTTTAATCATTAGAATTATTTAAATCATAAAATTCTTCAAAAATACTCAGCCAAAATCTTTCTAAAGGCACAGTCAGGAGGTTCACTGAGGCAGTGGCCATTTATAATCATATCTGATGAGTTAAGAGGTGGTCGAGGTCACTTCTCTATTTTAACGTCATTTGACAAATTAACAGTAAAATCATGCATTTTCATATATGGCAAAGTTGTCACCGTGGTAATGGTCATTGCCACAGTTATGGTCAGGGTGACCACGGAGGCAATAATGACGTATCTTGTGATATGAATTTTCGTGGTCAAAGCTCTATTTTGAATTCATTCTATGAATAAATAAGAAAGAACAATCAGTGTATATGACGCATTTCTTGTTTTGGATATTCTTAGGCCACTCAGGTTTAGGAAAATTGAAATCTTACATTCGGGTTATGACAGTGATACCGAGCTGCTATAAATTCTTATCATGGCAAAATTTTCTCTACTCTAAATTAGCTGCATTTCCTGTATTTTAAATACAGAAAAGTTCAATGAAAATTTGTATAGATTTATGAAATTTATAAATTTCGATAAGCTAAATTCAAAGTTTTATCTTTAAAGTTCAAAAAAAGAGCTCAAAATACTTTTGATCTGTAGATTCCCACACTTAGATGATTTGCCTGAGGCTAAGTATGGATTAGTCAAAATTAATGAAGATTTTTTATAATAAATCTAAAAAGTTAATTTTCTCAAGATTTTTAAATCGCTTCAAAACTGCTCAATTGGTGCCTTTTTGCCTTTTTTGACCATTTTTGACCAATTTTATTAATTTTTATATTTCTATCAATTTTGGTCTTTTAAGTCATTTTTCACAGTTGCGACAAGTTTTTTTTTATTTAAAATGATTTTAATTTTATGTAGTTTATCAAACCCCAAGAGTAAAATTTGAATTAATTGGAATTTAAAATTAAATAAATACTATATTTTTATTAAGCTAAAATTTTTTGAAAATAAATCGAATTTAATTTGAAATATACATTAATGAATATAAAGGTCTCAAGATTAATTAAGACAATTAAGAATGTATAAGGTAAAGCCATAATTAGGGCATTTAATTTAGTTATATCTCAATAAGCTGATTTCTAATCAACCCAAGATATTTTGACTACCTTCCTTGAGCTTATAAGCTCATAACTGTGGGCTTATAAGCTCAAAATCTTCCAAAATCACCCACTTCAAGGGTCATTTTCCAAAAATCTGTTTTTTAAGTAAAAGTCTTATAGAGGGCTATAATGCCCATTTTATGTTAATTCTTAAATAAAGTAGAAATTATTAGGTTTTAATTATTAAAAATCATTAAAAATTAAACTTAAATTAGTTTTAATAGAATTCTCTATAGAGAATTTAAATCAGCCTTAAATTTATTACGTTTTAAAATATGAATTTAAAATTTTAATATATAATTTCTACTTTAATTAAGAATTAACATAAAATGGGCATTATAGCCCTCTATAAGACTTTTACTTAAAAAACAGATTTTTGGAAAATGACCCTTGAAGTGGGTGATTTTGGAAGATTTTGAGCTTATAAGCCCACACTTATGAGCTTATAAGCTCAAGGAAGGCAGTCAGAATATCTTGGGTTGATTAGAAATCAGCTTATTGAGAAATAACTAAATTAAATGCCCTAATTAGGGCTTTACCTTATACATTCTTAATTGTCTTAATTAACCTTTACACCTTTATATTCATTAATGTATATTTCAAATTAAATTCGATTTATTTTCTAACAAAATTTAGCTTATTATAATTTACGTTGGTAGTTTCTAATTAATTAACTTATTACAATATATATATATCAACTAATATAAATAGAAATATAAATATATATATATATATATATATTTAGGGGTGTCTTAATAAAACAAAAAGCTACCAAATTATTAAGAGTGATTTGATTAAATTTTATTTATCCTTATCTCTCAATATTAAAATAATCTTGCCTACGGTCCACTGTTCGCATGATCAGTACTAATAACCAAATCACTCCAACTATTATCAAGTTTCTCTCCCCATCGCCTGTCGAGCTCAACTTGCGGGTGCTGCCGCCAAACCTTCGGCCACTCCTCGTTCCAACCTAAATACTAGAACCTGACATTTTTAAGATAAGACTAAGATGCCTAATGGACAATATAACCGTTGAGAATAGATGAGAGAAAGAGATAAAGAACTTAGCCTTAACCATCTTTGGCGACGACGTTACTACCTTTACCAGGAGATGGTGGACTCAATTGTACAGCAATACACTACAGTTCGAATGCTGACTTTTGTGGATGACGAACCCTTATAGAAGTTAATTGAGACGGAGGAGACGATGGAGGCTACTATCTGAGATGCTACAAAAGATAAAAGAGATGGAGACGCGCCCAAGGCTAGAGGTGGGGGCCCTATGCAGTACTAAAAGAGAAATAGATTTTTGACAATGGAAGAAAACACAATCGATGCGACATTACGACTACCTAATGATAATTAGTTGGAGATGACACCCTCAGCAGGCCCTAGTAGAGGATATGCAGATCCTTCACCAAGGTACTTATCACATAGTGACTTATCTCCTGACTTGAGCAATAAACTAAGCAACCCACTAAAACAAATTGAAATAAAAAATAAATAAATAATAAAAATCCAACCAACCCACTAATAACCGTTAGACAAAAAGTTGCCTAATAAACCAACATATTCAAGTCTAACTGACACTCAACTCCAAGAAATGTACATTAAGGCGACCACAGATCAGAAGCACCTCTAGAACTACTATCTAACGACACTATCACTACTTAAAACAGCGGAGAGAAGAGAGCAGGGTGCCTAGAGGGAGCAGGTGAATTTGATTATGCTTGGTTTGGATGCAATTAAACGGTCGAGGGAGTCGCGACTTAAGGATGATACGGATACTCAAAAATGCTGCTAGCACATATATGTGAGGACTAGTTATTCTAGAAAACTAGATTCAAGAAGCATTCACGGTACTGCTTGCTGAAGCCCGAGGTTAAAGGCTACATTTCAACAGCAATCAACAATCTACGACCCACTTGTGCAGAGGCTCTTCAATGCAACCAACGATTGAATGGCCAACCAAATGTATACACTATTCAATGACACTCTTCAAGCCAAAACCTTCTCCAAGCGCACTCTCTGAATAATTACAGGGTAGAGAATAGCTTTTAGAACCAGAGGGATCCACAAGGAGAAATCTCTTCTCATGCAGACGAAATCGAAACCACTCAATAAACGAAAACGAGGATGGACATCTTTATCTTGAGACTGGCACCAATATACTTCCACCTGGCACTCACTCCCTCTTGTTTATGGACAACGCATCCTACCACCATAGCAGCTACACCAATAGCGTCCTGCAGAAGCTTAAAATCCCCATCCTCTTCCTGGGCCCCTACCAGTACGACATGGCTCCAGTGGAAAAAGAATTCAGGTTCATTAAGTGCCGCGACCTCAACCCCATGCTCCTGCCTGTATCTACGTAGTAAGTTTACCTCCCTTAATAGGCTATAGGATTCAGCTGCGGCGCTATGCGCAGGCCCTGGCTGTGCAGCTCTCACACTTGGACATGCAATGGCTCACCGGCGCGTTCGCATGCTCTTTGATCGATGCCCTGAAGCATCTGAGCCTGCAGGCTGTCTGATACTATAATTTATTCTGGTTTTGGCCACCCAATCTGCGAAATCACGAATCACCCTTACTCTATTAAAAGTGCCAAAACCCCACCATTTGTATTTGAAGTTTATCTCAGCCTGGGAAACAATTCTGTGCCGTAGATTAGAGGACGATGCGTCTTTTCAAGGGCTCTCGAATGACTATCTTTGCTGGTCCCCATTTGCGTTTTTACCCTAGAACTCATTTGCAACACTGATTTGGTAAGTTAGGCAAACTTTTAATACTAAAATTTTTAATAGGCCAATTAAAGTTTAATTCCCAATATTTAAAATCTAATACGCCCTATTAAAATTATAATTTATTTAAAGAATTAAACTTTGATATTAGTAATGGAGCAGAAGAAAATGAAAAGGGGATCATGAAGACCACCTATTGCTGGTTTGAATTTGTCTGCAGGCATTATGAAATGTTGAGATGGGAAAAGGATTTGCCCTCCTATGAAAGCACAATCGAGAGATTTGAAATTCATCCTGACGATCATGAAGATCTCCTGTTCGCTTGGCATTGGACCAGGTCCCTGGCAGCATCATACTAGTTGAAGCGCATTTCCTAAGAAGTGAGGGAGCACCTCGTCGCGACCAATCTCAACGACTTCAATGACCAACCCAGCCAGGCCCAGGTGGACCTCGTCAACGCCGAAATGAAGAAGCTTGAGAGGGTGAGCCAGGAAAAGGTGTACTCGGGGCTGTAGGCAGTCTACATCGCAAACCCCTGGGCACCCCGCGTCATCATTGATCACTTCTCCGACGTGTGGGAAAAGTTGGAGACGGACCAGCTTAGATGGTGGTACTGGGAAGAGACTGTGTACAAGAACGACATCAAGGCCAGCGTGGCAGGCAGCTCAACTATGACCAAGGAGGAGAAGAAGTACTACGACAAGATTTGCAAGATTGTTGACGAGTGATTTGATATATAGACAAGTAATATATTCTTTGTTGATTAATTGTTCATTCTCAAAATTCGATCAAATTTTACTCTTGGGGTTTTATTAACATATTTTCTTTATTTAAGTTAAATTTTTAATTTATTTAATTTATGTTTTTTTTTAAGTAATATTTTTTTTTTCTTATTTTTATATTTTTGATACATAATTAATTTTGTTAAATAATACAAATTTTATTAATAAGGTAAAATTTTGAATAAAATAAAGAATTTAAAATAAATTAATGAATATTTCAATCTTGATTAGTCAGTTCATTTCCTATCGAAACGAATTCTTCGCAGGCATTCAAAACCCCAAAACCCCTTAGTGAGGTTTATAAGTGCTTTGATTTGTAGGGTATTGTTGGGGTCTTATTGGGGTGAGTAGAGAAATTAGGCCAATTTACAAAATGAGAAATAAAAATTAGCGAAATTAAGGGTCGATTTATGATGAGTAATATTTAGATTTACTGCTTAAGCTTAGGTATGGTACGTGTATTAATATAGACTAAGCCAGACCTGTAATAAATTATGCAGCTATAGCAAAGTTATTACGCAAGAGTGCCCAACTGTTAGGTATCACTGCTTGCTAGCTGTTTAGCATTTTAATTCTGGTTGTAACGCATCCTGAAAGAAAATAAAAGTTCTCTCAGGCTCATATTGACTTCCTCTGCGACTCTAAGAATTTGAAGTATTGGTTACACTTTCCATTAGACTAGCGAGCTGTGATGTTTCATCGCAGGTTTCCTGACATGCGTATCTACCCTTAGACTATAGCCAATATTTATAGAAGAAATGGTATTACTCTCAAGACTATCAACAGAGTGAAGAGAGTGATTGATTTTACAGTGCCATTTTATAGTAATAATTTAAACTATATATATGATTAAATGCAGAGAACTATTACTAATAACATAAAGTTCATGCACGCTGATGAAGCTGTATTCACCTTCAACACCTTTATTAATAAGTCTTGGTATAAGAAGTATGATAATATAGAAGTCTATGATTAAAAAGTGAAGGTAGTCACCCATGCAATTTTAGCTGTATAAGTGAAGATTCAGGCCTAGAGAGTTATGTTATTCACCCCTCGCTCTATTAAGCGAGAGTAGTATATAGAGTTCCTACATAAGCTCAGAGAGAAGTATAGTAACCAAGAGATCATCCCGTTTGTTGATAACCTCTCAGTTCATAAGACTAAGGAGTCTAAGAAAGCTTATTGAAGAGCTAAACATAACTCCTGTATACTACGTTCCTTATAGCCCATAATTTAATGGAATTGAATTCTACTGGAGTTAAATCAAGACTCACTACAAGAAGCTGCTGCTCTATCATCTTATGCATGACTTGCCTATCGATACAGTAGACTTGATTCAAAGCAGCTGTAGAGAGTAAGCGTAGATAAGACAACAGTTTGTGCGAGAGAAGGAAGAATGAATGTTTATAAATAAGTTTTAGATTTA
>ARYC01010299.1:0-24729 GCA_000711775.1 Oxytricha trifallax | reverse complement strand
TCTTCTCATTCCAAAGTAAGTGAAGATCTTTTCTACATTAAATCGATCAAATTATATCGCTAAACTAAAAGTTCTTTCGCAATAATTAGCTATCATCTGGACTTTAACTCCTGTTCCTAATTAATTTTAATTGCGCTCATAAAACCACATCAGTCGATTAAGAATGAAGATTGGGGATTAAGAATATTAAAATTAAAAGTAAATTATAATTGGCTAAAATTAATTACAATTAGGCTGAAAACAAATATACGCACCCTGATTGGTTTATTTTATAGAGGCAATTATTCGAGCCAATAGTTTAATAATTAGCCAAAAGTTTAATAATTTTGGCCAATCAAAACCCCAAAACCCCTTAATGAGGTTTATAAGTGCTTTGATTTGTAGGGAATTTTTTAGGGGTTGGGATTATTAATTAAATGCGAGACAAATAGCAAGCTCTTGGGGTCTATTTATGATGAAGATTATATAGATTTAGTGTTTAAACTGCGCTATGGATGTGATATATACAGTGAATAAATCAAATCAGTACTAAGCTATAAGTCTATTGCGCTACTCTTAAAGCGAAGTCCGTCAACTGTGCGCTCCCACTGTCTTATAGCACTATCATTAAAGCAATAGTAGCTAAATTCTAAGCCTAAGAGGTAGTAAAAGTTTCTATTGAAGTATATTGATTATCTTATTAATGAGAGAACTTTGAAGTATTGGGCTCACTTCTCTTTAGACCAACGAGCTACTATGGTTCATCGCCAATTCCCTGAGTTGAAGATCTCTGCTCAGTCTATAGCTAACATCTATAAACGAAATGGTATCTCTTACAAAGGTGTGAATCGTATCAAGAGAGTTATTGATTTCACTCTGCCATTTTACATCAAACAACATAAATTATATTTATAATTAAATGCAGAGAGCATAATAGAATAATATTAAGTTTATACATGCTGACGAGGCTGTGTTTACCTTCAACACTTTCATCTAGAAGTCTTGGTATAAGAGGCATAGTAATATAGAAGTATATTACTAGAAAGTCATGGTATAAACGATGGCAATTCTTGGAGGAATTAGTGAGGATACTATTTTAGAAACCTATGTTATTCATCCTCGCTCAATTAAGACAGAGCAATATATTAAGTTCTTAGAGCAGCTGAGAGAGAAGTACCATGAATAAGAGATTATACTGTTTGTTGATAATCTTTCAGTTCATAAGACAAAATATACAAGGAAGAGTTATGAACAACTTAAAATAACGCCAGTGTTCAACGTACCTTACAGTCCATAGTTTAATGGAATTGAATTCTCCTGGGGTATACTAAAAGGTCATTATAAGAAACTGCTGCTATACCACCTGATGCATGACCTACCTATTGATACAGTCGATTTTATTAAAAGCTCAGCGAAGTGAGTAGATAATTAGTTGGCTTAAAAGTGTGCTAAAGAAGGGAGAGTGAATGTATATAAATAAGTTTTGTATTTAAGATAATGAATATATAAGTCACATTTAAAATTCTTTAGAGGGAGCTGGCTTCTCTTTCTTTTCTTCTATTTCTTGCTTCCCTCCTCCTAAGTATCTTCTCTTGCTGCCAGCTCCAGCATCTATGTTCATTTACTCTGGAGGCTAAATATTAGAGTAAAGTCTCTTACTAACTTCATACTTTGTCTGGACTTTCGCTCTCTGTGAAGCTTGCTCTATTCCTTCATCAAGAAGATGCCAGTACCAGATTTTTCTAAAGAGTTAAACTACAAATCTTACTTGAATATATGGGTGCTTCTGCAACTCTGATAGCCAGCTCTCACTTATCTTGATCCCCTGTTTATCCTTTTCTTCTGAAGAGATGCTGTACCTTTTCTTATGAGATTCTTGAATAATTTCTTTCAAGTAATCACCTTTAATTGTTGCAAGTATGCAAAAAAATAGTTTCTTTCAGGTAGTTTATTTGACAACTGCTTCTTAGTAGGCAGGTACTGCGAAACCTCTGGGTCATTCATAGTATCATCGTAGAAGTTAGTCACTGAGATTTCTGGATAGTTTGGAATCTCTGCAAACTTTACATCTTAAGTTTTCAATGCTTTCTTCTCTTCGCAGAGTATCGCTCTTAGAAATGAAATTTTAGTACCTTCCATCGTTGGCAAGAACAAACCAACTACATAATCATAATGAGTTACTATAAGTTCATTACCTTGCTGCACCAGGTAGCGGTGCAAAACCTCCTTGCTTCTAAATCTTTGAATCAATTCTTGTGCTTGCACTCTTTTCATTACATCATTCATTGACTCCATCTTGTTTACAGATCTAAGAAATGATATTCAAATTTAAGTTTATTGATTTCAATTATATTCCTCTGTAAAAGTTACTATTAAATATGGGCATCCTATAGGAGGTCAACCTCTTTTAAGGATATGGAGAAGGTTTTGAGAACTGGTTTCAAACTTGAGAGATTGATATCAATTTCTACTGTTATAGTTCCATATTTTTAAATTTAAATTGGTACGTACTTGATTAGGAGCAGCTCCTAAAATGCTAGTACTTAATTAGGAGCATAAATTAATGCTAGTACTTAATTAGGAGCACCCTAAATTTAATCATAAAATCACAAAATACCTCCTAAAGCAGTACGTACTTAATTAGGTGCACCTCCTAAATCGGTTCGTACTGTAATAAACTTATTATTTATAGAAATAATTGTTACTTTCTCGCCCATATTTACAGCTGGATCGTCTCTTACGCCCATTATTCTCCTCTAATACTCTAAAAACTTCCCTTGAAACTTGTATGCCCGCAAACCTCTCATATAAGCTCTCAGTTATAGAGGCAGTTTTATAATTTTAAATTCAAATTTAAATATGAGCGCTAACATTTTAAGAAAAACAACAGCACTTCCATATAACTAAATGAGACTTACCTTTGGGAGCAATAAAAAGTGCGATAGCTGCGAGATGAATTCTCATAAAGAACTACCAGAGCTATCACTTGAGGTCTCTGTTATTAAAATAGAAAATTACATATTCCAATACTAGAATTCAATATTAATTTTTAATTAGAAATTGATTTATTTAACCTAAAAAATGGCAAACGTTATGTCAAAATATATGAATTTTAAACATCAGTGTTGAAACATTATATATGTGAAAAACTTAGAAAAAATCAGAAATACTAATGCCTTTTACTACAAAAACTACAAATACTACAACTATTACTACAACTACAGATGAAGATGAAAAGTCAAAACCCCAATTTTTTAAACTTGACATTATCAGAAAAATTACAACTGCCACTAATTTGGTTACTCCCTAAATTGAACTAGAGATAGGAATTCCTGGGAGTTTCTGTTCAGACTAATAATAGAAAATAAATGGCAAACAAGTGTGTGGGAGACAGAGAGGAGGAGAAAGGTATTAATGAAATTCCTATACAAACTGAAGAAATAGAAGTATACTTTTGTGAGCTGTGTGAGAGAGATTTTGCTCATAAATCTAGCTGGTACAGGTATATGAAGGTTCATAAGGAAGCTAAGCCTACTGTATACTTAAAGCATGACAAAGTTATGGAAAGTATGATTGCTTTGAGTGCCATAAGCAGTACTCTCACACAAGAGACTTAAAGAAGCATCTTTTAAAAGCCCACAAGAAAGAAATAGAAGTTGAAGATTAAGACACTCAACTGAAGTTGCTCAACAAAAGAAAAGCAAGGGAGCCTCTTTAAGTTGCTGAGCTTTAACAGGCAAACGAATCAGAGTATGTGAGGATTGCACGCAACCTCTTAGCATCAGAGGTCACTAAAATAGTGATTAAAATATAATACAAGAAAATTCCAGTACTTGCATAGATTGACTTAGATACTTCTCTCTAAAGCTACCTAATTCTAGAGTACTCCTTATGACAAGAAAATTATTAAGGATCATCAGTATGCTTACAAGGTATATCCTTTCAACTATCTCCTCAGTGATGATAAATATTAAATGGAGTTTACTAATGAATATTAAGTACAAACTCAGGCTAAGTTTAAAGAGTGCAAATACTTAATAAAGCTAGATGCTGTTCTCCTAGCCAAAGATCATGTAGCTTTCAGACTACCACTCTTTGAAATGACACTCAGAGATTTCATAACTGATCAAAGAAATCATAGATAGCTTGCATTGATATCAACCTAAGCTATACAAGGTATCAAAGAGCTTCATAAGTTAGGCTTTGTTCACAGAGATCTCAAGCCTGAGAATATAATGTTGAACTTTTCACCAGTAACAGTAAGAATTATTGATTTCAACAGAGCCTTAAGAGTGGAAGTATCAAGGCTTGGAAGTGTAATGGGAACTCCAGGCTATTATCCAGAAAGAGAAGACTGGAGAGATGGAGACTTATAGTGGGATGTGTGGGCTTTAGCAGCAATAATAATAGAGTGCGATATGTTTCGCAATGAATACTACTCTACAAGATGCGAGAAGGATGCTAAACAAAGTATAAGGCAATTTATTGACAAAACAAGAGTATCTTAATCAATGAAACAAATGGCAGAGTCAATATTAATTAAACCAAACTCAAGATCAGACATATCAATTGAGCAGATAGAGTTGTGGTTAAGTAAGATAAACTTCAGACCTCTCCCTTATGATCCAAAAGTGCATTTTGAGTGATTAAATTAAATACATTTACTACAAATTTCAAATTAAAACCTATTAATAACCCCAACCCCTAACAAATTTCCTACAAATCAAAGCACTTATAAACCTAATTAAGGAGTTTTGGGGTTTTGAATAATAATTTCATTTTAATTTTATTATTCTTAATCCCCAATCTTCATTCTTAATCAACTAACGGGGTTTCAATATCTCATTCATTAATTTGAAGCAAATCTGTTCTTGATTTGCTAATTATAGCTGGAAACTCAGTCACCGTTGTTTCTTTTTACCGGTCAATGCACTCTATTTTTTCTACAATTTATCTGCGTCCTCACTAATTGTCAATCTTAATATCCAAATTTGTTATCTTAGTTATACTAACCTCTAGATCAATACAATCTTTGATCTAAATTTCGACATAATAACATTTAAATTTAAATTGCATAATATAAATAATCATTAGAAAGTCTTATTGATAAATTAAAAATTATGCATTAAATTATCCTTCTTACATATATTATAGAGCAATTAATAAATAATTATTAAATAATATAATCTAATTGTTAGAAATGAACAATCAACTTAAATACAATCAATTCATTTTTTAATAACTCTTATATTAACTTTTATCATGAATAATAAATTAAGGATTCTGAATATTACAGATTGTTTTATATTTATTCTATATTGATATATATATATAATCATTAAAGGTGATGTCTATTATTTCAATTAGACCAATAAATTATTAATACCTAAAAATAAGCTAAAAATAAATGAATAATGTTATTTTTTAAAACTGAAATATATTTAATATATATATATATATATAATTCAACTCATATTTTTAAATAAGATATATTGATATGCACTATTTTTTAATTTAATTTTGAATCAAAGAATATATTTTCAATAATAATAATTTTAATTTTATAAATTAAAGCTTAACTTAATTTACGATTAAATCACAGGAAGGGAATTCATTCGCCGTTCTCTCTATATTGATTAACTAATTCTTAGATATAGTATAAAGAAAGTTTAAGCTCCAGCAATCAAGTAACTATTGACACCTGTCACAACTCTGCTTGAATTCGGTCTTACTATTTTGAATATTAAAACTCCAAACGACAAATATAATTCTAAACGAATTGTGGGCAATTCTACCTAATACTCTAGCAAGCTTATTCTTACAATATGACAAACAAAGATCTTAGTTTTAATAAACACATGACTAATTTCAACGTCCTTAAATTCTTAATCCAAATTACCATTAGAGATATACTAGTTAACAGTTTTGGTTAGCACTACACTGCTTGGAAGTAAAAAGAAAAATCATTAATGAGTCCTTCTCAGAACAGTTTCACTGGAACCCTTTATATCATTTGTAAGTTTAATGGAAAAAAACTAGTGGTCCCAATTGTTGATACAGCAGTATTATAAGGATTTAGGAAGAAAGATGAAGAACGAACCTTGTAACTCAGAAATATAGTGCTCTAAATTAAAAAAATTAGAACATTGGATTATACAAACCATCTCTATTGGAATAGGTGACTGTCCTCACAACCAGACCTTCCCTAATGTTAAGACCCCATAAGTAAGTCCCAAGAAATATAATTAAGGAATCATCCAAAAAGTACTAAAATAGGAAGTTTTTATTGAAAAAGTATACTAAAATTAGATTATTTTACTTTAATAAAGTAATTAAGAAGTCACATATAAATGCTAAAAGCTTAATTAAGTAAAAGATGTAATAATATTTTAGACTCTCTTTCTTGGACCTAGGGATAAATAACTTTATAAAACTTAAAGATCTTTCCCTATACTAGACTTCCTAAATGACCAATACCTTGATAGGAAAATAGTCTTGGAAGACACAGCAAGAAATATCCCCATTAACTTCCCCAAATTTTCAAGAATTTACAAGAACTCCCCAGTAATAGGTAACTTAATATTCGGGTGTTGCCTGTTTACCATTTTTAATATAAAAAAAATAGAACACGAATCCTGGAAGGAAGTTGAAGGGTAGTTCAATATTTTCTCAGACAAGAAAGAAAATTAATGTTAACTCCTAAGGTAAGTTCGCCATTGAGAAAGGACTGATTTCCCAGCATTCCTTTTAACACATTAAACTAATTTTCGTCATGGGTCAGAAAGATATATTCAAAACCCCAAAACCCCTTAATGAGGTTTATAAGTGCTTTGATTTGTAGGGAATTTGTTAGGGGTTGGGGTTATTAATTAAATGCAAGACAAAAATAGCAAGCTTTTGGGGTCTATTTATGATGAAGATTATATAGATTTAGTGTTTAAACTGCGATATGGAGTTGATATATACAGTGAATAAATCAAACCAGTACTAAACTATAAGTCTATTGCTCTACTCATAAAGCGAAGTCCGTCAACTGTTCGTTCCCACTGTCTTATAGCACTATAATTAAAGAAATAGTAGCTAAATTCTTAGCCTAAGAGGTAGTCAAAGTTTCTATAGAAGCATATTGACTATCTTATAAATGATAAAACTTTTAAGTATTGGGCTCACTTCTGTTTAGACCAACGAGCTACTATGTTTCATCGCCAGTTCCCTGAGTTGAAGATCTCTGCTTAGTCTATAGCCAACATCTATAAACGAAATGGTATTTCTTACAAAGGTGTTAATCGTATCAAGAGAGTGATTGATTTCACTCTGCCATTTTACAACAATAACCTAAATTATATTTATAATTAAATGCAGAGAGCTATTACTAATAATATTAAGTTTATACATGCTGACGAGGCTGTGTTTACCTTCAACACTTTTATCTAGAAATCTTGGTATTAGAGGCATAGTAATATAGAAGTATATGACTAGAAAGTCAAGGTATAAACAATGGCAATTCTAGGAGGTATTAGCGAGGATGCTGGTTTAGAAACTTATGTTATTCATCCTCGCTCTATTAAGACAGAGCAGTATATTAAGTTCTTAGAGCAGCTGAGAGAGAAGTACCCTGAATAAGAGATTATACTATTCGTTGATAATCTTTCTGTTCATAAGACTAAAGAAACAAGGAAGAGTTATGAGCAACTAAGAATAACGGCAGTGTTCAACGTACCTTACAGTCCATAGTTTAATGGAATTGAGTTCTACTGGGGTATATTAAAAGGCCATTACAAGAAACTGCTGCTATACCACTTGATGCATGACCTACCTATCGATACAGTAGACTTTATTAAAAGTTCAGCGAAGAGAGTAGATAATTTATTGGCTTAAAAGTGTGCGAAAGAAGGGAGAGTGAATGTATATAAATAAGTTTTGTAGTTAAGTTAATGAATATATAAGTCACATTTAGAATTCTTTAGAGGGAGCTGGTTTCTCTTTCTTTTCTTCTACTTCTTGCTTCCCTCCTCCTAAGTTTCTTCTCTTGCTGCCAGCTCCAGCATCTATATTCATTTACTCTGGAGGCTAAATATTTGAATAAAGTCTCTTGCTAACTTCATACTTTGTCTGCGACTTTCGCTCCTCTATGAAGCTTGCTCTATTCCTTCATCAAGAAGATGCCAGTACCAGATTTTTCTAAAGAGTTAAGCTACAAATCTTACTTGAAATATAAGGGTGCTTCTGCAGCTCTGATAGCCAGCTCTCACTTATCTTGATCCCTTGTTTGTCTTTATCTTTTGAAGAGATGCTGTACCTTTTCTTATGAGATTCTTGAATAATTTCTTTCAAGTAATCACCTTTAATTGTTGCAAGTATGCCAAAGAAATAGTTTCTTTCAGGAAGTTTATTTGACAACTGCTTCTTTGTAGGCAGGTACAACGAAACCTCTGGGTCATTCATTGCATCATCATATAAATTAGTCACAGAGATTTCAGGATAGTTTGGAATCTCTGCAAACTTTACATCTTAAGTTTTTAATGCTTTCTTCTCTTCGCAGAGTATGGCTCTTAAAAATGAAATTTTAGTACCTTCCATCGTTGGGAGGAACAAACCAACTACATAATCAAGATTAGTTACTATGAGTTCATTACCTTGCTGCACCAGGTAGCGGTGCAAATCCTCCTTGCTTCTAAATCTTTGAATCAATTCTTGTGCTTGCACTCTTTTCATTGCATCATTCATTGACTCCATCTTGTTTACAGATCTAAGAAATGATATTCAAATTTAAGTTTATTGATTTCAATTATATACCTCTGTAAAACTTACTATTAAATATGGGCATCCTATAGGAGGTCAACCTCTAAGAAGGATATGGAGAAGGTTTTGAGAACTGGTTTCAAACTTGAGAGATTGATATCAATTTCTACTGTTATAGTTCCATATTTTTTAATTTAAATTGGTACGTACTTAATTAGGAGCAGCTCCTAAAATGCTAGTACCTAATTAGGAGCATTAATTAAAGCTAGTACTTCATTAGGAGCACCCTAATTTTAATCATAAAATCACAAAATACCTCCTAAAGCAGTACGTACTTAATTAGGTGCACCTCCTAAATCGGTACGTACTATAATCAACTTATTATTAATAGTAAAAATGGTTACTTTCTCACCCATTTTTAGAGCTGGTTCGTCTCTTAGTTCTCATTTATCTTCGCTAATACTCTTAGAACTTCCCTTGATACTTGTAGACTTGCAAAGCTCTCATATAAGCTCTCAGTTATAGAGGCAGTTTTACAATTTTAAATTCAAATTTAAATATGAGCGCTAACATTTTAAGAAAAACAACAGCACTTCCATCAAAATAAATGAGACTTACCTTTGGGAGCAATAAAAAGTGTGATAGCTGCGAGATGACTCTCATAAGGAACTACCAGAGCTATCACTTGATGTCTCTGTTATTAAAATTGAAATTAATAATAGAAAATTAATGGCAAACAAGTGTGTGGGAGACAGAGAGGAGGAGAAAGGTATTAATGAAATTCCTATACAAACTGAAGAAGTTGAAGTCTATTTTTGTGAGTTATGTGAGAGAGATTTTGCTCATAAATCAAGCTGGTACAGACACATGAAGGAGCATAGAGAAGCAAAGCCCACTGTATACTTAAAGCATGATAAAATAGATGGAAAGTATGACTGCTTTGAGTGCCATAAGCAATACTCTCATACAAGAGACTTAAAGAAGCATCTATTAAAAGCTCACAAGAAAGATATAGAAGTTGAGAATCATGAAGTTGAGCTGAAGCTTCTAAACAAAAGAAAAGCGAGGGAATATTCTAAGGTCGTAGTACCTGAATAAGCTAGAGAGTTAGAGTACGTTAAGAAGGCACGCAACCAACTGACCTCTGAAATAACAAAAATTATGATCAAGATTCAATACAAGAAAATACCGGTTCTTGCTTAAATTGACCTAGACACTTCTCTTTAAAGCTACCTTATAATAGAAGACTCCTTTGATAAGAAAGTTATCAATGATCATCAGTACGCATACAAGGTGTATCCCTTCAACTATCTCTTAAGTGATGATAAATATCAGATGGAGTTTACAAATGAGTATCAAGTACTCACTTAAGCTAAGTTTAAAGAATGTAGTTACTTAATCAAGCTAGATGCTGATCTTCTTGCCAAGGATCATGTGGCTCTCAGACTCCAACTCTATGAAATGACCCTCAGAGATTTTATTACTGATCAAAGGAATCATAAGTAGCTTGCTTTGATAGCAACCTAAACCTTACAAGGTATAAAAGAGTTACATAAGTTAGGCTTTGTTCATAGAGATTTGAAGCCTGAGAATATTATGATAAACTTCTCACCTGTAAGAGTGGCAATTATTGACTTCAACAGAGCATTAAGGGTGGAAGTATCAAGGCTAGGAAGTGTTATGGGAACTCCAGGCTATTATCCTGAAAGAGAAGACTGGAGAGATGGAGATTATTAATGGGATGTGTGGGCTTTAGCAGCAATAATAATAGAGTGCGATATGCCTCGCAACGATTACTACTCTACTAGGTGTGAGAAAGATGCTAAGCAAAGAATCAAGTAATTTATAGACAAAACCAGAGTCTCTCAATCATTAAAATAAATGGCAGAATCAATAATATTAAAACCAAACTCTAGATCAGACATAATATTAGAGCAGATAGAGTTGTGGTTAAGTAAGATAGACTTCAGACCACTCCCACATGATCCTAAAGTGCATTTTGAGTGATTAAATTAAATAAATTTACTATAAATTTCACATTAAAACCTATTAATAACCCCAACCCCTAACAAATTCCCTACAAATCAAAGCACTTATAAACCTCATTAAGGGGTTTTGGGGTTTTGATTCAGAACCAGAGATGCTATCCATAGAAAGAAGTCAAAATATAATATGGTAATGACCTTCTCATATATGTCAAAAATTTATGGAACATTTTTTGAAGAATTTTTCCACGAAGGACAAGAGATATTAAATTTCACTAATAAACTTCAACAGTTCATAAGTCTTTACTCTCAACAATAATAAAAATTCGAAGTCAAATTAGACTTATAAGATAAATATGACAAATGAAATATTCACATAGACATGAAAAGACTAACCATAAATGACGAAGACTGAAAGAAGGAATAAATTGAATGACTTTATTTTCAGAAATATTTTAATTTATTCTCTTATAGGGCAAGTTCTCTTCACATATTTTTACTCGATGGTCCTCTTAGACATAGATTTGAGTTAATTAAAATTATTTTTATGGTATTATTAGATATAAGATTTATAAAATATACTTTTATATTTAACTAATTTGTAAATATTGAAATTTAAAATGTGCATGATATATTATAATATATCTTCGTAATTTTCTATTATTTTAAAGTAAAGAACGGAATTTATTATATTTTTATTTATTAAAAATAGACCAAATTTATAAATTTTATTTAATTAGGCAAGTAATTTCTTTATACTTCTCGTATCTTCATCAATAATTAATATATTGAATCTATTAAAAATTTTGATGCAATGCGATCCGTAACTATATTGCCATAATACAGCAATCTTCTGGATCTTATTTCTAATTGGTCTCTTCTTTACTTGTAATTTTCTTAATCTCCTTTATTGAATTATAAAGTTACTAATTAATCAGAATTGAATGTAATTTTTTAGACTTCAAAGATTCTTATCTATTTCCTTATGTCATATATCTCGAGTTGCGTATATTTCTTTCTACTTTCAGGATTACCCAATTAAGCAGATCTTTATGATACTTTAACACTCGGGATGCTTATACTTTTAAACATCGTATAGTTGCCACCATGATCTGTTATTCTTTTAGTTCAATCTTTTTCTTCAGTTGTTTGACTCCAATGACATCTAGACTACTAGTGAGAGTAATAATTGTTTCCGTTACTCATAGAAAAATTAATTAACTTGAGATAGTTTCAAACTGGATTATATAGCTTTTAAAAAGTTTGGAAATATTATTATAACGATTTTAATACTCTTGGTTCATAAGACTTTCTAATATATTATGGTTATATTTTCACTTATGCATGCACTTTTTATCACACCTCATATATTTCATAATGGAATATTAAACTTTTTGCTGGATTTAATTCATCAAACAACTTGACCAATCTGGCGATATTGAAATCCACACTGATTAGTAAGAATGAATTACAAACTTCTTGGCATATTATTGGCAGGTCGATGATATTTTTGACAATTATTTAGGAATCTTGTTCGCAGTTTGACCCACTTATAGATGAATGTTTTTGTCATTAGATTTTGTCTTCTTTAAGAATTGCACTTTGCTATTAAAGGCGATTATTTTTTCCCTTGTATTCAAATGAAATTGGAAAATTTTCAATTAATAATCTTAATGTATTTAAAGTTTTCTTTCTGTCTTTGTTGTAATATCTGGTAAAAAATCTTTATTCAAAAATTACTTCTTCTCATAACTATACTCTATTAGCTAATTTGTCTTGTATAATAAGCTTCTGCTCTGATAATTTTTCAAGTCAACTCATTTAGTAATTTATGTGAAGCTTTATTTAAATCTATAATAATAATATCAAACGCTTTAAAATATTATAAGAAGTTAGCTTTGTCACTCTATTACATTTTATTATATATATTTTAATTATTCTTTTTTTCTCTAAAGACTTACCATGTTTATTTCAGGAACATAAATTTTTAACAAGTAATAAAAGTTATAATTGTAAAGAGAAAATGAGAAAATATTATTAGAATAAGTATTCATATTAATTGGATTTTTTATTGCTTTCCTTCTTCCAACTCCACGTCATTTTTAGTAATATAAATTATGATTAATAACTTTTTCATTGGTATTGATTTGAATCAAATTTTAGTATATAAGCTTTAAAATCAATAAACTAAAATTTGAATAATAATAAACATTACTAAATCAATCATTAATTAATTTAAATATAAATTTACTATTCTTTTAAAAAAATGCTACATATTTAATCAGGTGGGGGGGGTCTAAGTCGGTGCAAAAAAGATTTTCAAAATCCTAAGTCGGTGCAAAATTTTTTTTCTCAAAAACATCAAAATCCCTAAGTCGGTGTATGATCAATTTTTGACATTTTTGATATAATTTATCATTTTACTCCACTTAAAGAGTATCATTATTAACAAAAATTTATGTCTCAGCTTCTGAATCGAACTCCTTCATGAAATTTAGATCAAAGGACACTTATAATTTTATTACAAAAATATTTTTTCTCAGATACTCGTTTAAGTAAAATAATAATATATTATTTCATAAATTAATATCTAATTAGTCAGTACAACAAAAATGGGGATTAAAACATCATAATTATTCGCTAAATTTAATGTTGTCTGGAATTAATATAAAAGCCATCGACTCAATTAATTGTTTTTTAATACACTAATCAATGTGAACGAATTTTTTAATTCCAAACAACATTAAATTTAGCGAATAATTATGATGTTTTAATCCCCATTTTTGTTGTACTGACTAATTAGATATTAATTTATGAAATAATATATTATTATTTTACTTAACGAGTATCTGAGAAAAAATATTTTTGTAATAAAATTATAAGTGTCCTTTGATCTAAATTTCATGAAGGAGTTCGATTCAGAAGCTGAGACATAAATTTTTGTTAATAATGATACTCTTTAAGTGGAGTAAAATGATAAATTATATCAAAAATGTCAAAAATTGATCATACACCGACTAAGGGATTTTGAAATTTTATTTGCACCGACTTAGACCCCTTCTTTAATCTATCCTGTTTTTCCATTAAATTTATTATTTATTTGGCATTCTTATTTATCCTAGTATGATATCCTCAATAAATCTTTTACATTCTTGAATATCTATACAAGAGAAATCCTTCTACTATTGAAGTAAGCTTTTTATTTTTTACGTGTTAATGTAATTATGTCTAGTAAATAAATGATAGATCAACAGAATAGAAGATGTTAAAATAAGATCAATATGACTTTGTAAAACAGAGAAATAAATTTATGGTATAAATTGTTCATATGTTGAAATAAGTTAATATTAATTGAAATAGAAGGTCATTATATTTAGTATAATTAATTAATAAAAATATTCTTAGACAGTTTTCTTGAACATTTTAATTGAAATTAAAGGTTGAAAATATTATTAGCTTTAAAGAAATCTTTATAAATATGTAAGAAGGACATAACTTAAAGTAAAAAAAGAATTCATCAAAATTATTTTATGTTTGTTAAATTAAATCAATTTAGGTATAACTTTTCATATCAAATTATCTGTTCTATCTTGTTTACATAGAGAACCAATTATAAATATCAGCTATAATTTTAAAATTAAAGTTCCGAAATGGTAGTTTCTATTAGTAAATTGTGAATAATGGAGTAATTTTTCGTGTTATAATTTTCAATAATTCCATACTAATTTAAAGCCTTTATAGAGACCATTTCAACTTTATCACGATAAATCCGTTTATCTTTTCATGATTCTTGTCAATAATTTTATATTAATAAATTTTTCAAATTAATAATTCTGAAAAAATATTCTTAATTTATTCATCTTCTTGTAAATCAACACAAAAAATATTTTGATTTTTTTTCTAATATTTAATAAAATACCATAAAAATAAATATGTTAGCAATATACTTAAAAATTTTAATGGTAATATTTATAGTAAAAATCTCCTGAACTATTTAAGAAACTACAAACTATAGAAAAGATCAAAGAATTTGTCTTAATAATTAAGGGCATTTAACATTAACTAAATTACTATTCCTAATTTTAGTAACAATACTGGATGTTATATTGTAAGTTGGTGATGGACTTCCATAAAATATTCAATCTATGGCTAATTTACAGTCTCTACAAACAATTTTTGTTTTTTTTTTATTGGTATTTATCTATAAATCTAATTTTTCATATAATTTTGCTTTTCTTTAAATATAATTTTACACTTATTAGGTTTATTGGTCTATTAAAAATGAATTTAACTATACTATCAAAATTTTATTATACTTTATTTTAAAATTACAATTAAATTTAAATAAGATATCATCTGTTCTCTTTTACAATTCGGTAAAAGTGTTATTTAGTTGTTTTTACCTATTTAAGCTGAAATTTTTCCTAAAGTTTTTTGATTTTTTATGTCTTATCTATTTATTTATTTTATTTTCTCTGAATTTAGTTTATTTAATTTTATTACTTTTGTAAAAGTTTTTAAGTTATTTACTTATTTATTATATTTTTCTCTGAAACAATCCAAAGAAATCATTTGTACTATATTTGGATTATTTTTTTGTTGTTGATAGATCATTTACAATTGCAATTTTATATCAATTTTATAATAATGAATAATTTAACTTATATTATGAATACTTGGGCTTAAATTTTTATTTTGACTAATGATAGTGATTATAGCTCTATATGAATGTTAAATTTAATGTAGATAATGAACATTTTCAATGTTGGCTACAACTCTTAACTACCCATTATTAGATTTTTCTGCTCTTTAAAATATAAATATTATCTTTAAAAGTTCCTTAATTAATTATACAGTGTTGAGGAGACAAGTATTATAATTTTCACATAATCAGTATTTAATCAATAATAATTCCTGGATTAATCCAATTCCTTTTCTACGTCCATCAGTTAATTAGTTTTTTATTGTTTCTATTTCACCTGGAATTTTATTTAAATGTTCAAATGCTCTCATCATGTTGATTAGATTTTTTGAATTTTTTTTTAACTGACATTGAATTTTATTAATTTGATTTTGAATTCTCTGTGAAGAAATGAGAACAATTTGCATTATTAGAAATGCAATCATTAATTGTCATTTCATATATTATTATATTTTCGTTATTCTTTATTCTAATTCCCTAGGATAGAGCACAAAATTTTATACTTCTTAATAGTCTTCACAAAGTTGATTTTTGAAATAATTTACATTTCTCTTTGTAATTTCTCATTTTTACATCCATTCGTCATTAATTACAACTTTTTAGTTTAATTGAAATTGATCTGTTTACTAAATTAATATATAGTTTTATACCATTAATTTCAAAGCCTTACTGCACAAGTCTAATTAATTCCTTCGATTGTAATTTTGTGTTTAAGATAATTTCTTAAATTAAATGGGTATTTTTAAGACTTATTCTTGAATTTTCTTTCTATTCACTTTACTCACATTTGATTTCATAATTCTGTTTACTATGTATATATCCCTGTTTGAATTCTCAATATTTATATATAAATATATTCGATGAAAAGTATCAATCAGAAATGATATCTTTCTATAACTTAAAATATTCAAATAATAGATTTAACATATAAAAAATTTAGTCAAATCTTTCTATTTTAAAAGATTTTTCCATTTATGGAATAGATAATAAAATTTAAGCCCAATCTAGATAGATCTTTGGATTAAATTTATCTACAGAAAAAGGATTAATCATTAAATTATTTGTCAATCCCTTAGAAATTCAAAATATTTTAAATAAATCAATTAGTTAAATGTAAATTTCAAATATATACAAATTTATCTATCATGTAAAATGAAAACTAAGCTAGAAATTAATCTGAAATAAACTGTGTTAGGTTGTTAAAGGTATGGGACGAAGCATCTTACAGAAAGTAGCAAAGTATATTACACATTGAAAGAGATAACCAAGATTTTAAAGTTGCCGATGTTAAAGGTGAGGAAGTACTGCCTAACTAATATTGATCCATTAGAAGATAAGCGGAAGAGAGGAAGACCATAGCTCTCTTGCCTGATAGATGAACAACTAAACTTCTTGCTACGAGATTCCACTCTCGAAAATTGGAAGATATACTCTCTCTAAGCTCAGGTGCATACTTTTTCATAGAAAATATCCAAATCTAAGGATAACTCCAACCTTCCTCTATAACCTTTACAAAACTTCTAAAATTAAATTCAAGGAAATTCGTTCAATGTATAGATTGTCACCCTGAAAAATAATAGAGATTCAAGAACTTAGATAGTCAAGACTCAACAAACTATTAGGTGCCATTGAAAACGAGAGAAAAGTCATCTATGTAGATGAGGTAGTTTTCAAACCCTATTCAATTACTAGCAGAGCATGGGCTCACTTAGGTTAAAATTAATTAGCAAGAAAGGAGGGTATTACTCTGTGTGCTTAAGCAGCCATTGTAGGGGTTAGCGCGGATAGAAGTTTGGAGGGCTGTATTATTGTAAAGAAATCAATAAAATCTGCAGGTGTGATTGTTTTTCTAGACTACCTCAATATTCGCCTAAAAATTAGACAGTCCTAATATTTTAGGACAACTTAAGGTCCCATCACAATATACAAGTCCTGGATAAATATAGACCATGGGCTGACTTTGTCTCTTCAATGCCCCATACTCAGTGGAATTCAACTGCTTCGAAGAAGTGTTTTGCATAGGTTAAGAACAACTACAGAAAGAAAGTCTTAGATAGTGACTTCAACATAAACTTCAGATAACACCAAAATACCATCAAGAGCTCGAAAGAAGCAGTTCCAAAAATAACAATTTAAAAGATTGTGTAAAGAAATATTTCTAAAATTTATACTTATATAAATTAAAGTAACTTGAATTGATTATAACATATTTATATATTAATAATTTATTTAATTCATTCCATCTCTACATCACCGGGCTGTCTCTTAGAACTTATTTCATTTTCAATATCAATATTGCTTGGTTCCATGGATGCTGGACATAGTCTTCTACTTTGGCTTTGAATTCTGCAAAGCTTTAGGTTATTTCGTGGTACTTTCGTTTTTACTTCTTGCCTCTTGGTTTTGACCCATTCTTTAACATTGACAAATCCTTGCCCTTAGTTTCTATATTATTAATAATTAATTTCAATGGTTACTTGAATAGAATGGTTCTTCAGCTAGCTTTTTATATTAATATATATCATCCCTGATCATTATTTTCTCTTTGATTTCTTCCTATGCATCGCTAGCGTTTCTTACCCTGTTAGCATTTTTTATGATTGCAGTTTCATCGCTGGCCACGGTACCAAGAATCCCATAGAAGTACTTTCTATCAGTCACCACTTATTAATCAGAGTTTAAATTCATGAATTTCATAATTTCTTCATCATCCTTAACTTGAGGCAACACTTTGGACAGAGAGCTCCTCATAATAGGGAACATTAAAGACCATGACATCAGCAGTTTTCATCAAGCTCTTGTCTCCAGACAGGAAATCTTTCAAGAATCTAAGAGTAACATGGTTGTCTTCTGGCAGAAAGTAGCCCCCTAATCATTATTTAATTTCATTAAAGCTTACGGCTATATTTCAAATATATTATAAGGTCTGATTTTGATCTGAACTTTTGTTGTAGTTCACGAGCATCATGGGCACTCACGTTTTTTCTCTACATCTATCTAAATAAAATATTGTTATTATTTAAAATCAAAAGTTTAAGAAATTCTGGCCTGCTAATTAGAATCCTTAATTTTAATCATTGATTTCAGAAGTTATTCACACTGTAACGCAAGTTTATCTACAGACCAGAATTAAACTTTTCATAATTCTAAAACTATAGTTTAAAGGATTAAATTGAGGTGGTGTATATAGTGCATATCATTTAAATCGAATTTATTAGTCCCGTTCTAGAAGCACTTACCATCAACTCTAGATTGAGAGAGCTTTTTAATTATAATAATCAATTTTAATTTTTTTTTAATATATTAAAAAGTTTCCATTTACAATTCAAATACTAGCAATTATTTTTTTAATTTGAAACATTCTGGTTTACTCTTTAGCAATTAATTAGGTTTAAATTTGTAATTTGAGTTGCTAATCTTTATAATAGAAGTGAATATGCTTTTCAGAGTGCGCATAGCAAAGTACTAGAACTAAGTATATTTATTGACAAATTATAATAATTATCTTATTTATTTATTTAATATTAAGTTATTAGTTGTGAATGGCTGTAAATTATAAATTTGAGCATTATATATATTTGTAACTTTCTTTTCTAATTAAATTATAGAGCTGAGAAATGTTTTAGGTTGCTGAATTGAATGTCGTAATAATTTAAACTTTTATTAAAAGCTCAAAATTTAGAGAGAAGAAAACACACTTAATAACATTGCACTTTAAGAAGAAAATAGTAAAGTTTGATAGGAAGTAGCACCATAACAGTGCTAATAATTAAATTATTATTATAGTTAAAATCAATTGTCTTTTATTTATTATAAATTATAATAACAAAATAAATGGTAGACTTTTGAGGCAAAGTCTTTGTATAAAGTACTGTATATAATTAAAGAAAACAATGCAATTAACATTTCTATAAACATTTTGCTCATTTTTCCCTTCCATAAACAATTTGCTCATTTTATTTTGAATATTTGAATTAACAATTTTTGTAGTTCATAAATTCTAAGAAATTTATAATATAATCAATAAGAAAATATAAAATGGGAAAGAGGCACGAGTATGAAATAATTAACACAATTGTTAAAATTCCTTGCCCATACTGTTAGAAAGAATATGATGGGGGCTCTTCAATTAGAACTCACATCAGTCTCAATCACAAGGAGGAGAATTAAGAAAGTAGATCGCTTGATCTTGAACTTAATAAAATCTGCTTATATTGCAAAAATCAATTTGACAGAAGCTACAATTGTGAGAGGCACCAACTTAAATGCAAAGATAACCATCACCATCACACTATTCTCAAGAAAAGGAAATAGACTGACGAATAGATGTACATTTCAAAGGACCAGCAATAATTACATACAGAATACCAGCGGGTGAAGAAATATACACTGTTAGACAAAGACTCCAAAAACTAATTTATAAAAATCTAACAAAGCCAGTAATCTATGAGGGGGAAGTGCTAAAAATAAAAATGTGGTAGTAGATAGCGGAAGACTGCATGAAAGCGAATGGCAAACTTTATGAAGTTGTGATTATTGATCCCCCATGGAAGTTAAAGCAAGAGTTGCCCTATCAAACACTAACTGATAAGTAAATTCTTTCACTTCCCATACACCTGATACAGGAGAGAGGCATCATAATTCTTTGGATAGTAAATTAGAAGAAAGAGTTATCTAGAAAATTCCTTAAAATTCATGGTTACCAGGAAGTTGATCAAGGTGAACGGATAAAGTTGACAAAGAATGGAGCTCTATATCCAGGATGGGACAAATACACTTCTCACTGTAACGAATCTTTCTTGATAACTAAAAAAGGTGATGTAAAGGACATCGTCCAATTTCACAAAGCAAAATCAGTCATATTTGATGCTGTGCAAGGGCATTCTCAGAAACCTACAAAGATTTACGGTTTTGTCCAAACAATTGCACCTGATCGTTTGAACATAGAAATATTTGCACAGAAAAATAATAATATAAGAATAGGAAAGGAAACACAAGTGTATAGGTAACAGGCTGACATGAGAGAGAATTAATGCAATATATTGAAGTGAGTTATATTTTAAGTGCATTATGATAAATTGTTTATTAATAGTTTAAATAAAAAACATATTGATTAATAATCACCAATAAACCATGATAAATATATTATACAAAATTACTTAACAGAATTATTAAATTATGGCAAGAATATTTGTAATTGCTTTATCCAAATATATTAATTTGCTGATTTTGCTGTAAAATCCTAAAGTCACTTAACATCTTACTTTGTATATAATTATTAAGTTTTAAGGTGCATATGGATTAATTAAACTTTATTTTATTATGGTAAATTATTAATTTAGTTTTCTAAATGTATTCCATCCTTTTCAAACAATTTTTTATGATTTAAACTGCTTTGATCAACATCTCTAGGCATATCTTTTATACATAAATATTATTCTCTTCTTTTCTGTTCTTTTCTAATTCTTTTTTTTAGAAACTGTACTACATTTTCTGCGAGATTATCAAATACCTTTTCTTGATGTTGCCCGTTTCTACAATAATATACATTTCTTGGTAATTTGAAGTATAAATTTTTCAACATTAGTACACCATAATGTTTATTAAGCTAAATTCTTTCATTGGTTACCATGTATTCATGCTTTTAATATGAACTATAATGCAAAAAAGGTTTCTCTGATTTACTACACTTTTTAATTGTCTGCATTAAACTAAATTAAAAGGCATATTTTAAAATTCCTTTTTTTATACAGTGTATTAAGGTGTAAAATGCTTGAGTCTCCAAGCTATTATATCTTTTTACCTTTCATAATATTCATACAAACCTTGCCTATCTCTTTCAATTAAGTAATCTTTAATATTCCCACTAAGAAATTCTGAATCAATAAGGCCTTTTAATAAATTATATTTGAATTTATTTTAATTACAGTGAGTTCGTATTGTTTATATTCTATATTTTTTGCAGCTTTAATTATTGCCTTAACAATTGTAGACGAAAATTAAAATTGACTACATCTCTATTTCCTACACTTTAGACTTTTCATTCCTAACTTTTTGTTTGAGATCAACATAAATGCTAAGGGACTATTATTTTCATTGCTTTGGCTTTGATAATCTCTCTCTGTTGTCATCATGTATTTCAAGTCTATTTCTTCTCCAAGCATTTTCAAACTTAATAATATTTGTTAGTTGCAGTATATATTGTCCACTAGCATAAATCAAAATTTCAAGCAATTGAATCAAAAATTTAAAATAAAAAATATATAAAACTTCCCTTGAAATGAAGAGAAAATAATTAAATGTACAAATAAATTACCAAAAATTAAATTCCTCTATATTTCATCATTTAGGACAGTATTTAATAAATCTATTATTTTTATTTGATTAATTTGCTGTTTATACAGTTTGCTTCTCTTTTGTAAATTAAAATTAAATTGGCATAATAAAAAACATTTATTTATTTAAATAAATACAGTCATCGCAATAGATTGAGGTTTTTGTATTAGTTATGTTATTTGTATGTGAAATTACATATTCTGAATTTAAACAAGCTTTTTTTATATTTCATTAGCAAAATAGTTCATTTAAAACTAATTATTACAAGTACTATTGGTTACTTGCAAGTCTAGTAAATTCTGAATTGATATCTTTATTAATTTCTTTTGTAGTTAAGTGCCAATATAAACTTCAAAATTAAACTTATATAATTATAAAATAAAATTGTTAGAGATTAAATAATCATCAGAATTCAGCAAGTAAATTTCTTAATTATTATAGACAAAATTGCTTATGCAAAATATGTGACTATTATATTTTATCTATAGAAGCATTAAACCAAAAAAATTCAATGCGTTAAAACTAATATTATCGAAATAAATAAAATATTTCATTTAAAGGTTTTTCTGTTGTAAATCTGTCATATTTATTAAATATAGAGAAATAATAGAGAGATGATAACTGTACATAATTAAAAGACAAAATAAAAATGCATTGTGTAATTCACTTATTTCTTTGCATTTTACAATCAGAGCATATCATTCATGGTTTTGAATGTTCAGTTTCCTGATTAAATTCTGTAATGTATCAAATTCAGCTGTTCTTATTTGTTGTTTTTGACATAAATCATATTGAATAACTTCTTGACTTTTTATTAGAATCCGTTTGCCTCCAGTCATCTTATTCCGTCATTTAACTATATCATAATCGCTATTACCTCTATCTAGTTCCTGTTGTCAAGATCATTAGTCTGTAGTTCCTCACAACCTACGAAAATCTAGTGAGGTCCCCTGCTCCGTTTATTATATTGCAGGTTTTCATGTGTTGGCTATTTACGAATGTTTTTTGAATGTTACAATAGTGGCTTATACCGTATCTGACCACCGTCCTTCCTTAACTAATAGCCATCATTTTGTTCATCATATTTTTTGTTATAAACAATTTCTTCTTCCCAAGGCCTTATTTACTCTGATGCACTTAGTCCTTGACATTTTTGGATATAATGATTTTTTCCAAGTTGGAGCTTGCTTTTTTCATGTTTAAAAACCAATTATTCGATAATTTCCCTTATCACATTCTCCTTGAGTTAGGTGAAGTTCCTTAAGATTTTGTTGTTGATATCTCTAGAGGTTTTGAAGGCCAATCTTTTTCACTATAACTCTATTTTATCAATTTCCTCTAATTTTATGTATCTTGTTGCCACAAGTGGTGTTTATTTGTATATGACTAACGATCTTATCTGGGCAACCATAATTGAATCTATTTATTAATATATTAACTTATATAATTGTTTTAATCGTGTTAATATAGCGTAATTCCTAAATAAATCTTATCTATATAGTTAGCTTTACTTAATTTTAATCTTATCCAGGAATTTTACAAATCTCTTCAGAATTCTAGTCGACAAATCAATAATAATAAAGCTCGAAAGTACTTATTAATTACATAATTTTTCTATATAAATAGAGTATCGGTTCTAGTTTTTATAACTTTGGAATGTTTCAATAAAGTTTCAGATGAAAAATCATTGGCCAAACAATGCTAGAGATTTTAATAAGCATGTCAAAAGAGTAAGAAGTGTTTCTAATTTTGAAGAGAATAAACATGAGTAAATCATTTCTCGAGAAGAAAAAGTCAAGAACCTTGAGTGCAAAACTTCTTTAAATATATTAAAACAATGTTGTAGAATACATTTAAAATTGAGAAACTAATTAAAATTAAATTAATAATAAATCAAAATGTGGAAATAAAGATGGCTAATTTAAACATTTTAGGGCTAATTAGAAAGTGAATAAAATTATTTTTCATCAAAAAGATTTCACATTCAAAACCCCAAAACCCCTTAGTGAGGTTTATAAGTGCTTTGATTTGTAGGGTATAGTTGGGGTCTTATTGGGGTTAGTAGAGAAATTAGGTCAATTTTCAAAATGAGGAATAGAAATTAGCGAAATTTAGGGTCTATTTATGATGATTACTATTTAGATTTACTGCTTAAGCTTAGGTATGGTACAAGTATTAATATAGATTAAGTCAATCCAGTAATGAATTATGCTGCTATAGCAAAGCTCCTGCGCAAAAGTGCCTCAACAGTTAGGTATTATTGCTTGTTGGCTGTTTAGCATTATAATTCAGGCACTAGAAAGCATCCTGCAAGAAAATAAAAGTTCTCACAGCACCTTATTGACTACCTCTGCGACTCGAAGACTTTAAAGTATTGGGCACACTTTCCACTAGACTAGCGAGCTGTGATGTTTCATCGCAATTCCTGATATGCGCATCTCTCCTTAGACTATAGCCAACATTTATAGAAGAAATGGTATTACTTTCAAGACTGTTAACACAGTGAAGAGAGTGATTGATTTTACAGTGCCATTTTATAGTAATAATTTAAACTATATATATGATTAAATCAGAGAGCTATTACTAATAACATTAAGTTCATACACGATGATGAAGCAGTGTTTACATTCAACACCTTTATTAATAAGTCTTGGAATAAGAAGTATGATAATATAGAAGTCTACGATGAGAAAGTAAAGGTTGTAACCCATGCAATTTTAGCAGGTATTAGTGAAGACTCTGGCTTAGAAAGTTATGTTATTCATCCTCGCTCTATTAAGCGAGAGTAGTACATAAAGTTCCTACATAAGCTGAGAGATAAATACAACGATTAAGAGATCATCCTGTTTGTTGACAACCTCTCAGTTCATAAGACTAAGGAGTCTAAGAAAGCTAATGAAGAGTTAAACATTACTCCTGTACACAATGTTCCTTACAGCCCTTAATTTAATGGAATTGAATTCTACTGGAGTTAAATCAAGACCC